>JANHFX010007195.1:249248-268363 GCA_027560015.1 Chloroceryle amazona | reverse complement strand
TCTGGCAGGTGATGGGCAGCTTGGAGCAGGGAGTTGGTAGAACCCAGTTTTAAGCTTATGCTTGCAGTAAGGAGCTGCAAATTGCAAGAGGGCATAGTAGAATTATAGTTATTTCAGTAAGACAGAATAATGCTCCAGAAAGAAGAAACTGCCCTACCGACAGGGTGTCTCAAGAGAGAGGCACACAAGATGACTGTTATAGGACCTGGTCTTTGTAATTGCAGGAAGTATTTTTTGCTATGTAAACCCAAATCGAATCCCTTCAGCCTTGATTTAGCAGATGTCTGCTGGATGTGTTTAAAACAAAGTAAGTCTAAGATATAATTCTTTTTCTATTTTTAACTTGTTTAGTCCTGTTTGTTTTTAATGAGATGGTTGGGTTCTAAATTATTTTCAGACTGGATCACCCTGGTGTATTCTTGGAAGAATGACCTTTTATCAAAGAGGCTGTGGAAAAAGTAGAAAGCATCCAGACTCATGCCAGGTTAAAGCAATCTTCTAGGTCGTGCTATAGAAATATTGACTGTGATCAACAGGGGTACAGGGAAGCCAACTGATTATGAAGACCAGCTGAAAAAAGAAACCACAGATCGAAGATAACCACTTTCCCAGAAGGTCCGTGGTGAAGGCTTTCTGGAAGCCAGCAGTGGGTGCACAAACGTGTGCCTTTGTGTAGGGTGAGACTAGTTTGCCTGAGTGCTAATCCAAGTTTTGAGAAGGGGGGTATTGTGCCTTGGGAGCCCCCTTGTTGGTTGGTTTAATACAGAGTAGTCTCCAGTCTGGGAGGATTAGCTAAAATCAAGAGCAAACCATCCTGAAGGAGTTGGCTTTTCTGCATCTGGAATCATGCCATGGTCATTTAATACGAGAGAATCAGCCCTATAGTCATGGAGGGATTTTTTCAGGATCTCTTGTTCCCAGCATAGCTATTGTTGCTCAGTTGATGGCCATTAAACCAGAGGCTTATTTCATTTTTAGAAGAATGTTCTTGCTTGAAAAAAACCCAAAAGTTATGAGCTGAGTGCCCTATATTTGCTACTCCCTAAGTGGAATAAAGAGATGGAGGGAATTTTGGTGATAGCCAACTGCTGATTGAGTGAATTGCTTTTAGCAGCATGGAAAAAAAGAAGTGTGAGAACACCATGAGCTATTATTTTACAATTATCCCATTTTTGCCACTGTTGGCCTCTTCAGGAATCAGACCCTGGGTAAAATACTATTTTCTTTTGTTCCTGTAGCTGCTGGATATAAATACAGACCTTCTCTCATTCTTTTCTGAAATGTGTTTTTTCCCCTTACAGCCTGGCAAGGGCAGTGTGTTAATCTCAGGGTTTGGTTGCACCTTTGTTAGATTTTTCTGGGCAATATCACACTGTTTTGGCTTCCCTGGCAGGTGAGGCTGTGCCTCCCCAACAAGGAGACCAGCTCCAGTGCTGGCGAAGGGAATAGCGGTGAAAAAGGCCGTCAAGGGGCTGTTTTTTGGGGCCTTTTGATGCCTTGAGAGTGGCTCAGATGTGCTGGGGGCTGGCAGAGGCTGGGGGGCTGTTGGGGCATCCCGGGCTGAGCAGCAGCATCAGCAACAGCTCTGAACGAGCTGTTAATGCACCAACAGCCACTCGCGTGACCCCCACCCATCATAAAGGAGCCTCTCGGGAGCACAGAGTGAACAAGGGGCAAGGGGTGTCCCCTGGGAGCCCCTTCTTGGGCAGCGCAGCCCCTGCGTGTGGAGCTGGAGCGGACACAGGGGCCATGCCGAGGCCTCGGGGCCTGGGGCGGTGGTTGGGGAAGAAGGAGCCTTGGGCTGGGCGCTGGGAGCTCTGCCAGCACCAGGTGAGTTCAGGTCAAGGAGCATCAGGGAGTGTGAGAGGCGATGGATTGATGGGGCCAAGGCAGCACGTGGAGGCTCCACCAGAAGCAGAGGATCCCCTAAGAGACTGAAGAGATGTGGGAAATGGAAACAGGTCCCTCTCTGGGGAGACAGGACAATGCCCTCACAGCCTCCCTCACCTTCCTGGTTGCCCTTGCACAACAGGTTTGGGGCTCTGGAACTTGAATGCCAGGCAACTGAGGATGTAGATGAAGATCCATCCCTGGGGTTGCCTGAGGTGAGTCAGCCAGCCCCATGCTTGTGTTAAGATTCTCTTTGGAAGGGACCAGAGACCCCATGTGCTAACAGGATCCATCCCACAGGGAAGTGCTGCTGCCCTGGAGCCTGGGTTAGAACCATCACCAGGAAACACCCTGGTCTGGTTCCGTCCTCTGATGATTATTATCTGCTACTGGTTATGTAGGCTGGCAGTGATGAGGTTGTGGACAGAAGTCCAAAAGCAATTAACAAGGACTTCAGGGCACCCCCCTTTCTCAGCTGCCCAGGGAAGCGATTGAATCGCCATCCCTGGATGTATTTAAAAGCCATCTGGTTATGGTGCTCAAAGATATGGTGTAGTAGTGGCCTTGCTAGAGTTAGATAATGGTTGGACTTGATGATCTCAAAGGTCTTTTTCAACTATAGCAATTCTTTGATTACTTTAAATAGTCCCCGAGATCTATAGATGCCAGTCCTCCTGACCTTTGAGAGTACGTGGGTTCCCACCAACGCTTGCTAGAGTTAACTTGCCAGTGGTGTAACAGGCAGGGGACTCCTTGTTGTAGAAGTGTCAGCAGTCTCTTACTGTTGCCTTTCTTTTGAGCAGTGGTCTACTATTGGCCTAGACTAACTTTTTGGAAGGAGGAAAGAGACAGTTCTGCTATGTGATGCGTTTAGTTTTGAAACAAGCAAAACCTCCATGCCTAGATGTTAGGCTTTAAAGCCTATAGTAAAGTTGAGTCATCACACAGATCAAGACTACTGTGTCTGGGCTCAAAAATGTTGGAGGGTTTGTCATCAAGAAAATGAAAATAATTTATATGTCTAATGAATTAAAATAATGTATTGAAATCCATCTTCTTGCTCCACTTTTTTGTCTGTGTTTGGAATCGGAAATACCAAAATATCATGAGGGAGTCTGCTCTCGTGTTACTTCTTGCCAAGCCAGGGTTGGAAATACTCAAAATTTCATGAGAAAGTGTTTTCTTGAGGAAGTTCAGTCCATTTGTGCAGACTTGTGTGGTGCTCAGATGGTTTGAATCGCTTAGATAAGGATCAGATCTTTCAGATGTTTGTCTGTCTCCCAAATCTGAACCTGCCTGAAGAGTGGATTCTCCATTTGTCATCTTCCTAAAATTGAATACCAAGCTTCTCAACGCTGATATTTATCTTGAACCCGGTGCTGCCTGTAGCAGAGACAACCAAAAGCAGTTTTAGCCTTACAGGGGGACTAGGAGACCCTTGAGGACCCTTGAGCTCTGCAGGCTGTGATGGGACTTTGAGGATGTGGAGCCATCCTGGTTGTAGCTGCTGTGCTGATTCTTCAACTTGCGTTCAGCGAGCGGCACGTCTGCCTTCAGCTAGGCTGACACGGATCTGGAAGCATATGCATTGCCTGCTACTTCATGGAGTATTTGAGTCAGGCCAGCACGCATCTGTTGTGGGAACAAATGAAGAGCAAGTACAAAATCTTTTCTCAGTTTGTGTCACGCTCTGTGGTATTTTCTGCCTCCTCTGCCAGCTGATGCTGAGAACTCATGCTTTGCCTCTTTTCTCTAGGCACTTTCTTTTCCCAGGTACCAAAGAGCTCTTCTATTCCTCCTCTTCCTGCACTGAAACAATTCCTTCCTGATTTTAGGTTTTGGGAAAAGAAAGAGTTGTAGCGGTTGGCAGGAAAGGGAAGCAGCACCATAATGTTTCTAGATGTGTCAAGCATATGTTATGTTGTGCTGGCACAGAAATGTGCAAATGCAATGCTCAGTTTCTGAGTCTCCCAGATTTTAGGAAGTACGTCAAGTGGAAATGAATGATTCTGAGATTTGCAGTCCTCATTCCTCTGTTAGGGCCTGTTCCTTGTAATGCTGTCTGCAAGCTCCACCAAAAAGAGAGTCCTCCGTGGCTGCTCCCTGACATAAAGCTCAAAGCTGCCATAGATGCAGTCTCCACAAACTCCTGCCCGTCCCTTTCCATTTTAGAGTACACCATGCAGGGGAAACAAAGTGGGGTTTATTTTTTCTTTTAAAGTGGAGCTTACCAAGAACATTCATAGTGCCACCAAAGCTTAAGGAGGTTCTTTCCACAAGTTCCTCTGCTACTTTCAGAGGTCATACGAAGGTTGCTTAACTTCTGGGAAACAATCAAGTCGATACTCTTCCCAAGCTGCTGTGGTATTTCCACTTGTTCTGTGCAGCGTGGGGTTTCCTCAGCTGCAGGGGTGACTGTCTTTTAGAGCAGCTTGCTCACCACAGTCTCTGTACCAAACAGATCAATGTCAAGATAAGGTCAGTCACCTTTGCCATGCATTCCCAGTCACCTGGATCCAGGTCACTATCCGAGAGAACAGTTGGGTGACTCCCTTCCTCATTTCCAAGATCTTGGTCTTAAAACCCATCAATTGCTTGAAATGAAAGCTTGATAAATGTTATATGAAACAAAAACCTGAATCGAAGGCTCCCAGCATACAAGGGGAGCATAAAGACTAGAGCAAATCTCAGAAGAGTGAATTCCTTCACCCTTAGGATCCCATTTCTGTTGCAATTTACCTTCCTTCTGCTTTAATTTTGCCTTTGGTTATGCAGTCTGATTTGGGGACCCTTCAATAAAAAGATAATTTAAGTGCTTGCCTATGTTTCATTAAGGTTAATGGACCTTAAGCAGAGGTCGTGCCAAACAGAACAAGAATCAAACATGTTTGACTGCAAATGTTTAGTCAGAACTGAAGTGGAGGAAAAAAGCTGGAAAATAATTCTTTTTTTCCATCCTTCTGATTGTTTTTGATATTCACACACATCAGAAATAAATCCTAACTACTCGATTGCTTTCTTTTTGATTATTGTTTTAAAGATAGTGCCTGCACTTCTGCTTATCCTTCTTGGTGGAAGATAAAATATTTAACTCTGAAGTAATTTTATAAAGCGGCTTCATCAGAGCTTATTTGTTTATTACAGTGTTCGTGATTATTGTATAAATAAGATGAAGAATCTATTTTTGGCTTCTGTCTGCTTGTCCTCAGAAGGAGTCACAAGATGTGTACACCAAGATGGTGACTGAGTGCAGCTGGAGCTCCTGATAAGTCTCATTTAATGTGAGCTGCACAAGGGGATAATTACCAGGAAGAGGGTCAAAGATGAAGCCTTTTGCAGAGTGACAGACCAAAGGGCATGCTTCTGATGGCAGCAGCCAGCTCTGCAATAAAGTGATGAAAACTGCCTCATCCTTTTCAGATGCATTGATCACTGAGGTGCTCTTCTGTCAGTCTCACTTTGGCCTTCAGTAAGTCGCAGCCTAGGAAGGAGAAGCTGCTCTGAGATATTCTCTTTGCTCTTCACCAAGGCACACAGGATGTATTTTTTTATTATTTTGTTATTTTTCCACCTGAAGGTGCATAGGACCTGTCCTGTGGCATAGGGACAACGATATGCTTCTCTAGTTTTATGCTGAGGTCAGTGCTGCCCGTCTGCAGGTGACTGGAACTGACTGCACTGAAAAGGATGCAGACTGAGTTCTGCTGTTCTGGGGATACAAATGCAATGAGATGAGAACCCTCTGCTAGAGTCAGTGGCATGTGGATGTTGGCCAAGGCCTCGATTCACCTTTCTGCTTTGTGTGTTCAGATCAGGTTAAGGCAGGGGTGTTATTTACCCTGAGATAACAAAAATTGGTATGCCTGTTTTCTAGCAAAGAAGGAAATACCAAACTGCAAACAGGGTGAACTGCAGCAGGAGAATTGCTATCTAGAGCCTGCAGGAGTGGATGAATTTCAGGTGGGTTTGCCCTGTACTTTGCTTAGGTCATCAATTAATTAAGTACCTTGGAAGAAGACAGATGGGAGAAAAATACTGGGTGAAACATCTTAATTTTGTTAGCAGTAGTTCTTGACTTTATCCAAGCTGAATTTGCTCAGTTTTTTTAGGTCCCTCAGTGTGACTGTGAGTTTGGGGTGTTTGCTGAAGCTGTGATTGAAGGAGAGGCTGGAATGGGAGGGGTGGACTGGCACTTGGGGGCCTGTGAGTAAAGTTGGCTTTGCAAATGGTACTGATTTTGTTGAACTAGTGCTGTGAACGCAGCGCAGTGGAGATGCTTGATGTTCTGGGGTAACAGGCATAACTCCTCTGCTAGAGACACTGGGGTGTGGATGTTGCTGAAGGCCTCGACTTTCATCTTCAGTTCTGTGCAGTCGTTGTTGGGTGCCTGTTCCAGCTGAAGCTTGAAATCAACACTCCAGGTTTATCTTCCTGCCTCCAAGGATGTTAGCAGACTATTTTATTAATGATATGAATGTTATGTGCTGCATGGGAATAGCTAATTTAGGCAGTAAAAAAAGTCAAAAAGAAAGACAGACTTAAAATTTGTTGCTTCCTCTTACTGTCCAAACCCCTTCTTTTTGAGAGTGAAGCACCCCAGACTAGTTGAGGGATCAGAGCTCTTTTAGGAGAAGGTTTACATGAGCACAGAGCTGTGATGGAGAAGGGCCTTTCTGTCAAGGCAGGTCTGCTGGGAAGAGAAACAAGGAATCAGGATGGAAAGATTTTTTTTTGTGTTGATCTGTGCAGCTGTTAAGCTTGAGATAGCAGTGGTGTATCTAGCTCTCCCTCTGCCTGTTCCTAAGCTTAGCCTCTTTGGTGATAATAGTGAAAATAACTGACTCTGCCAAATATTTCTGTTATTACCCTCAACATTCTTATTTTATCTGTCTTGCCTGGCTCCATTTAAAGGAGTTAACCTCCCAATAAGAAGCAGAGGGTTTGGACCACATAGGGCCACAGTATGTGTGTCTTTGTTTCATTTTCTCTGCAGCTACAGAAACAAACAATAGCTGCAATTATCCACAAAACATTAATTTTTAACTTTTATTTTGAAGATGAGGTAGCTACCAAAGTTGATTAAAGGTGGGTTTTTTTTTATTCAGTAGTTTTAAAATCTTTTACAGAAATTTCAGCACCTCTGTATCTGAAGTGCTCTTCTGAGTGCTGTGTTTCAGTGTTAGGTCTGTGGGATTTCTCCCATGCTTTCCTTGCAGCCGAGGTGATTCAGGATTTTTGGTGAGCCAGGATTGCTCTGGGCTGCATCAAGGGAAGAGACCAGACACCGAATTCTCTGTTTTCTGCAGGAAGGCACAGTCAGTCAGCTAGGTAGGTTAGTTAAATACATAAATAGTAAGTGTTGAGGTGGAGGGAGGAAGAAAACCAGACTGGTTTGACTCCAGTGGTGGAGCAATAAACGTATCATTGTAAGCCTCCTGTTACCTTGTAGAAGACTTGACAGGGCTTTCTAACTTACCTGTTGGAGGAAGGTGATAATGACAAAGGCAGATCATGGGAAGTATTATAATAGGTGTAGATGTCCATTCTTTAAGTCTTTATTTCCTATCTTAAGCACTTGAATTGAAGGATCAGAGAAATTGGAAGTCTTAGATGACCAGTGAACAAAGTGTAGTTGGTGAAGATTGAAGGGTAAACATAACTGCAGATCAAACTGTAGATAAACTTTCAGGTGGAATGCTAACCACAGCTGTGTTCATGTGATCTTTCACCTTTTTTTCCCCCAAATTTCTTACAGAGAAAATAACCTTGCAATAAAAAATTCTTTGGTGGGGTTGGGTGAAGAAAAGGAAGCGTTTGGGATGTATGGGGCTCAGTGCCTCCTGCCTTATCAAGTGTTCTGCGGTGATCCTGGAAATAGGTCACCTTGGAACCCTTGACTTGTGATGGAGTGTCAGAGAGAATTCATTATTCTGTGATACCATTTCATCTTGGATTTTTCTTTCTGAAGGCCAACTACACTCATCAGAACAGTCACTGTATTTTGAGGTTGGCCCAGAAAATCTAGGATGTCTGCTCTCTACATGCAGATATCTCCCACTCCTTTCAAAACTTTTAGAGGCATGAAGGAAGAAGCTGCTTTCTAAACCAGCTCACAGCAGCTTATTTACAAGTTAGCTTCACAGAGCTACTGGGCTCTCTGCTCCTGTATTTTAAATTTAAGGAATGCTTCAAGAAAGCTTTTGTAGCTCTAATAACTGAAAAATGCTTTGTTTTTTAAGTGCTCCCTTTATTACATTCTGAATGGGATGCCCTTCTGTGGTACACAACAGGATGGCTGTTTTTCTGATCCAGAGGCAGTCAGATGGGTTTTTTTATTCCCCCCCTCCAGTGAGCTAGGCTTGGGAAGCCTAGTCTGGGGCTGCTTATGTGACCAAAGTCAGCTGGTGAGAGCTCTGTGTTGGGAACCCTCTGGTATAGACTCCAATTTGTTTCCTTTTTATCAGGAGAATTAGATCTGCTGAAGGGCCCAAACTCTCTCTTCGTGTGCTCTTCCGTAACCCCTGAGCCATGGAGAAGAGCTCGCTCCAAGGAGGAATAAACCCTCTGCTCTGCCCTATTCAAACCCAAGGGCTGCCTTTATGCCGCAGCTTTCAGATTCCAAAGGCATTTTTTGGTTAGCTGCTCTGCTGGATGCACAAAGGGTCAGTGCACTAATAGGATACAGCACTGGGAAAG
This sequence comes from Chloroceryle amazona, assembly GCA_027560015.1. NCBI lineage: Eukaryota > Metazoa > Chordata > Aves > Coraciiformes > Cerylidae > Chloroceryle > Chloroceryle amazona. Next base: position 259,777 of record JANHFX010007195.1, on the reverse strand, counting down.
GACAGGGCTTTGAGGGACTCTTTGGAGATTTGATGCCCTGTGTGAAAGAGGTCAGCAATACTGCAGCAACAATTTAAATTTACTTCTGGAAAAAAAAAAAGGCACCATAAAAAGGGGAAAGACACTGGAAATTAGGGACCCTTTAAATCCTCCTATCCCAATGATCCTAGCCCTGAATCTAACCATGGCTGATAAATCTAACCAATGCCTTTATAGGACTTAACAACATGGAATAAACATCCTTCTGCTTTTCCCCACCCCCTACCAAAGTGTAGCAGCTCCTTATTGTGTGCATTTACTTTAGAGATGCTGGGGGGGGTGGTAGCTTCTTTACAAGAGATACTGGTCTGCACCTGCTCAAGGGCTCTCTCTGGTTGATGCTCTGTGTTGCAGAAAATGAGCCAGCTCTCTGCAGAGAGTGGTAACAGCAACTTTTTGGCACATCGATGGGTCACACTGCTGTAGAGAGAAAAAGGAGTAGATGACAGGTACACACAGACTGAGCAGCCCCCAAAAATTTGTGCTGGATTTGGGGAAATTCTCTCCCTCCAAGCTGTCTTGTCACAAGGACTGTTCAGCTCTGTAAGAGGCTCTTTGATGCTTGGGAATCAGGGACATGGTGATGATCTGTGCTAGGGTGAATGACATTGGTGCTGTGGGAAACTGAAGAGGGCTATTTTGGCTCTGGCTTTGTCAATCTGTGTACGGCTGAGAGCTGTGAGGCAGTGGAGTCCATTTCCACACATAACTTGCCCATCTGCAATAGATATCAACAATGCTTACATGACATTGTGTAGGAAACATGCCTGAAATTTTCTTGGTCCATTTTCTCTCTTCCTAGCATATCAAAAAGCAAAGGGCAACACTGAAATTTGTGCTTCAGTGACAGGGGAAGGCTTTGGGGGAATCTCTTTTTAAATGGATGGTTTATTCATTAAATTTTTCATTGGGAAGTATCTTTTTGGAGTTATATATACAGAAAACCCAAACAAATAAAGCCATTTGGGGCATCGGCAGCATCATAATAATGTATAAGAGGGTTTGGTTTAAATAATTCAAAAAGAATAGGTCTGCACATTATCTTTAATACTCCAGTGTGGGCTAGGTCAAATCTGCTTGGAAGTGGTAGGGATCCATGCTCTTACTCACTGTGTGTGTGTTCCATGAGTGTGAGAGGAGTGAGTTATAAGGAATCACTGGGAATGTGGTCCTGAGAAAAAGCACGGAGTGCATTTTTGGTAAAAAGCAGGCAAAGAAGCCATCTCTTCAGATTTTTCTACAGTGGTCAGGGAAAGAAGGCTGTAGGGTGACCTCAGAGACCAAAGGAGGTCAGCTTGCCGCATAAGTGGCTAATCCCCAGCACTGGTGAAGGAGAAAGGGGGAATGCAGAAGTGGGAGGAGGACTGGTGTGCCACAAGCCTGGCTAGACCATCTCAAATCTCCATGGACATACAGGCTCAGTCCCACCACTGTGTAGCTCTTCATGAGCATCGTACACCATTGCAAGGCAGGAGGAGTAGACAAGCTGCTCTAGCTGGGAAGCTGAAGTTGGAATAGAAGGCAATCAAATGATAATCAAGTATCATGTGAGACTGATTTGCCTCTGGACTTGTAAAAATGCGATCTTTAAATACGTCTTCATTAGTGCAGTGCTTCCCGTGACATTTACCTAATGAAACAATAGTAAGGATGTTGTAAAGCTCCTCTCTTTTCATCTTGGAAGCCTTGATAACCTAGATCCAAAGTCAAAGCATTATTGTAGTTTTCTATGTGAATGCATTTGTTTGTCTCCTGTCTCATTTTCTTATGTGTTTGATGTGCTTACTGATACCACATCCAATTCATTCGCTGACAATCTCCCTATAGTCATGGCAAGACTCAAAATGCAAGACGAGCAGTGCTGTACCATTTCTAAGCTTTCCAAATTCTCAGTCCCTCTGGTAATATGGCCATGGTATTAAATAAAATCCTATTGTGGTCACAGCAGTCTTAGAGTTGAAAAAGAATGAAGGGTTTCTTCTGTCCATGTGCTCCCTTCTCTGTGGCACATCCTGCAGTTAGCATCAATTATTTTCTTCTGTCTGTATTCTCCAAACTGCACTTTGCTCTGCCCTACACCCGTTGGATAGTAGGAGTTTTTGCTCTCTGGCCTGCAGCAATAACTTCCTCCTTCACTACCACAAAATATCCATTTCCATTGTATTTTACAGAGATTTCTCTGCCTTTTCACCCACACTCCGCAGAAAGCAAAAGGCTCTGTGTTGCATGCTTCTCAGCAAAACCATACGTGCTTGGCACGCTGTCAGCAAAGTCAGCTTCCATCCAGCATTCCTTAGCCGTGAAGCCTGTACCTCTGTTTCTGGTGTAAGATGCAAAGCAGGGTCAAGGAAGACTGCAGTTGGGCATATGCTTTGGTAACTGCAGCGGGAAAGCTCCGGTTAGAGGTCTGCTCGGCAAAGACGAGGCTGTAACAAGTGTCTGACTTGGAGGGAAGAAGAAATTCAGCCTTTGGTGTAGGCTTTGTGAACAAGAGTTCCTTAAGATTTTCCAGCTGTAGCCATCTTCATGGAGGCTTATGTTTCTCTTACTATAAACTGTTTGTGCAAATATTTTTCAGACCCTTTGAGCTCTCCTCCTTGTGGGCTTGGAATACACCCATGAGCTCTGCTTGGTTCCTTTGGTTTGGCTCCACTTTGAAGCCTAGGCCCTTTGTAGATGGTCTGCCTTTGGGTTCAGCTTCTTGAGGGCAAGGAAGAAGGGGGTGGGCGCACGGCCTGTTCACTGGTGGTGCCAAAATGAGCTGTGACTCACGCTAATCGTGCAGACATTCCTATTCCACCCCTTCTCGGTCTTTCTTGAGTGTTTTGCTGAGCTGTGAGTTAACAGTAGTGACATTTAAAGTTTTAGCATCTGAGTGAATCATCTTAAGATGAGGGCAGCAGTTTATGAACTGCTGCTCGCAGAGGTTTGGTTTTGGAGTGTGTCTACAGTGCAGCTGGATGTGCTGGTAGATGTTGTACCAACACTGGGCACAGTCACTACAACTAGAACAACACATTTGTGGGACTTCTGGTACCCACAGTGCTCAGTACTGTCAGGTTTCACCTCCTTAAATCACATACCTCCTTCTTTCCTGTGTGCTGGGAAAGTGCTCTCCTCGTTCTGGGGATGAAGAGCTAGAAGGGCTAATGGCTGGCTGATCTGCTGGCCTGACAGCACCTCCCGTTGCTGATCTACTGTAAGTTGAAGTCCCATGGAAAAAGGTTGTGCCTCGGTGCAAGGTGAGGTCCCATGGGGGTCTTGTAAAGGAAGAGCTTCCCCATGCAGCAGTCCCCTTCATTTGCTGTACAATATCCTTGTTGTGTGCCAGTGATGGCAGGCATCGCTCCTTCTGCGGAGCAAGGGTCTTCTCTCATGAACCCAGATGCCTCATTCAGTTACCTCAGTAGCCATGGTGACAAGAGATGGCTGGATTTTTATCCTGTTTCTGTTTTTCAGTTGGGAGGAAGGCAGTGGGGAGGGGTCGTGGGGAAAACTTCCCCTAGATGAAGAAAGAGGAGTCCAAACACTTAAGTGTAGCAAGCCCCCAGAAGTCTCATGGTAGGCTGTGGGAGATGTTGTTATTATAAAGGTGCTTCTGAGGCCTGCCTGCTTCTCAGCTCTCTAGCCTGTTGGTTTGTTGGGGTTTTTTTTTGTTTTTTAAGGACATAATAGTTGAGATACATGTGTAGTCCAAGCAATGTCTGTTGGAAGTTATTGTTGGGGAGGTTTTCTTATGAATCATCTGTCTGCTTTGTATGTTTTAATTAAAATAGAGTGTCATAATAAAGGCTGAGCCAGTTCTGTAAAAGTATCTGTATGGAGAGGGGATGGAAGGGATCACTCGGTGGTAGATAGACATCCCTGGGGACCTCTGGGCAGCTTCAGTCGCTCTAGTGAATCCTACAGTCCCAATACAAGTCTGGGGACTGTGCTGCTTGCCTCAGGGCACATATGTTGCTTGGGGCTGTGCTCATGGGGTCATATACAGCTCTCCACCTGCCCTCAAAATCTGTTCCTTAGGAAACAGCGGGACTGAAATTTATGGAGAAGTTCTACATGTTTGTAGGGAGAGAGGGAGGAAAATTCCACCTAAATGCACTGTTAGGGTTTGTTCTTTAAGTATCTCTTGTTTGTGCTAGAACAGTTACAAGAAAGCAGACAATGTGTTTTGTCTACAGGCTAACACATGCACCAAGTTTAGTATTAGCTGCCTTTCATTCCTTGTAGATAATATGTTACTGCTATTAATAGAAATACATGCAAGCTTCCTGGTGTCCAAAACTGCCTGGAGATAGCAAGAGGTTTTGTCTTTGCGTGTGAAACTTTGTGTCTGTGTATTTTGGGGCATTGTTTTGGAAACAGCAGAGAAATGGCCTTTTACAGTGGTCAAAGACTTGCTGTGTTGGATGGAGCCACTGGAAACCTCCAAGTGGAAAGCCCCCTCATTTCAGTTCTTCCTGAAATGAGACCCACCACTGAGCAACTTGCTGTCCCCAAACCTTGCCTGGTCCCTCAGCTTGCTGCAGCTCACAGCCTCTCCAGCCTGCCTGCCTTGCAGTGGTCCTTGTCCCACGCCTGGCCATAGGACCTCAGTTAGCTGAAGCATTGCTAATTGCGGTATTTTTCAACCTGGCTTGTATGAACACAGCTGGCTGAGACTGTGATTGCATGTGAAGCTGCACTGTCAGATATAAGGCGGTGGTAAATTTTGTCAGGAAGGTGGTGACAAGCTAAGGGAGAGCTGGGGGAGGGACACCTCTTAGTCTGCATCAGCTGCAGCCAGACCAGCATGTCTAACTGCAGCCAGAGCAGTTTGGCAGTGCTTACAAACTCTGCTCGTGAGGCTGACCACTAATAGAGCTTATAAAGTCAGTCAGATTTTTGGCAAACTTTCAGACTGCTGTGCTCCTGATGGAGCTTTTCAATGTCTCCTATAAAAGTATCCAGCATTATCAGACAGAGCCCTGTCCTCTGGAGCTGGGCCAGGACCCATGAATGAAACAGAGCTGACGGCTCTGAACTGCAGCAGCTTTGCAGGAGGGAAAAAGGGGGACCAAAAAAAAAAAACCCCAAAGAAAAAAAAATCCCCCAAACCTGACAGATCCCCAGAACCTCAGAAAATAGAATGTTTTTCTCTGTTTTGAAGTCTCACATCACAGAAGTGAAGTTTCCTGTGTACCTCAACGTACTTTTGGTAACATGTTCTCCACAGAACTCTTCAAAAAGAGAGTGTGTTGCTTTTTTTTTTTTCCTGATGAAGCTGTGCACCAGGGTTGTCTTTTTATTTTTGAAACGTGTGTGAACTTGGGAGGGATGAATCCTGAAGTGTTTTTCATTCCTGAGCATTTGCATTTGTTGAGATACAGAAAGAATAACCACAAGAAGTTGCAACTGGCAAAATATGGAGGAGAACCCATGTGCCATGGCCCCAAGCCCCTGGGATAATCGGTGCAATGTTTTTATGTGACAGGGCCATATTACAGTAGGAAAACGAATCTTTTCAGCCGTTTCCCTTACGTGACAAGTCCAGTCCCTTGGTTATGATCCATGTGCAGTGCCTGCTGACAAACTGAGAAGCTGTTTTGATGACCTGTTGTGCAAAAAGAAATGGGAGCTCTCAGCATGGCTCTGTGCAGCCGGTCTGTGGAGAAACGGCATAAAATGGGCTGGAATAAATTGGTTTCTTTGCTGGCCTGCTCACAAGAACCAATGGGGAAGTGGTCAAATGCAGTGCACATTTTCATGGGTGCAGGAAGCTGTTACAAGTTCAGTACAACTGGCACGAGAAGGAGCAATATAACCTGTCAGTGCATCCTAGGTTCCTGTGAGAAAGAAGCAGATAAGACCAAACAACTAGTGGATTTTTGGGTCAGTGTGTATCTTCTATCCTTTGGTATTAGCGCAGAGCATTACTGGCAACCCATCATTGGAGTTTAAATAGGACGTGAGTGCTGTTTGATTGCTTGAGTGAAAACATTTTGCCTTCTTTTTCTTTTTTTTTTTTGCTTTGGCATCTACAAAAAATCTTGAAGCCAAAAACCTGAAAGGATTGCACAGTATTCAACCATTTAATTTGTGTGTGTGTGTTTTTTCTTTCCCCTTCCTCTGATCTGTTTATGCAAAATACTGTCAGAAAAGAGTAAATACTGAGAAATATACATATATTCTTTTTATTAATTCTTGGCAGGGTGCTTACAGTATAGAGCGCTTTTGAGGTGAATTTAGATGAGTATTATATATGAAGAGTGTATTTCAGTCAATTCTGAAAGTCCGTTTCTGGTTTTGTAAGAGGGCATTAACTTGTGCCTTTATCTCTGTCACTGCTTACATCCACTGTGAAGCCTATCTTCCTTTCTTTAGTTATGTCCTGGATGAGGGACTTTTTGCCTTCATGTTGATGCCATTACCTGCCACCTTTTCTGGTTTAGCAATTCCTATAATTACCTTACCTTTCTCAATATATTATCCAGGGCAAGATATTACTTCTGGACTTGGAGAATAAAATTGCCCAAGTGCCCAAATTGCCAATTGTGAAAAGTGCTCAGACAGCACCGATTACTTGCTCTGCTCAAGGTGAAAAGTTTATTTTTGTTTGAGGCCCTGGGTGCAGGGTTTTATTACAGACATGAGAGTAATGGCCACACATCCCCCCCAAGGAGTGAGAGGGGGTTGGTGCCCTACAAGCATGGAAGAAAGTTCACCAAGGGGAACAGCAGCAAAGAACATCAGACTTCATTTACAGCTGAAATACCCCCTGTTTCACTGCTGTGACAAAACTCTCTAATTTCAGCAGCCTGATTGGTCATCTTTGACTCTCAGGCATTATTGTTGTAAAATAATTAATGACTTGTCCCAGATTCAGAAAGTGGGTTTAGTAGGATTTCCAAAGTGCTCTTTTTCTTCCTCCCAGCACAAAGCCCAGTCCCTGTAGGTTGGGAGGCAGCTCTAAAGCAAGGCCCAGTGCTACTGGGAAGAAATAGTGTTTCCCATTAGAGGGAGGAGGATGGGGGCTGTTGCGGTGTGGTCGCTCAAGCTGGGAAGGTGCCTCTAGCAAGTACTTCTGCAGGGCAGTGCTGCAAGCTCTTCTGCATGAGAAGCTCACAGCTGTGCTCTTCTCTCTTCCCTGAACCACTGTGGTCTCCCAGCACTGTGCAAGGCCAGTGCCTAGGTACTGGCCTGAGGGAACAGGACATGTCTGCATCAAAGGTGGGATGATGGACCCAGAGAAGCTCAGGGCTGCTTCCAAGAGGTGGTGTCCAAGGCCTTTGTAGCCTCTCACGGGGCTGGGTGGTGAGCCCAGAGTAGCACTGTGCTCATGGAACAGTGTGCAGGGCTGCTCATCAGGCCCTCCCTCACAGGGAGGGACTTAAATTTGATTCCTTTCTCTTAAGCAGAAGGGAAATGTTGTGTGTGTGTCACAGGTGGGCTGACTTCCATTGCGCAGTATTTAGGGCATTTAACCCACACCCAGCAGTAATGAGTGCTCATGGCAGACCTCACGGAGTTCACTCGGGATTCCAGAGTTTCTGTGTGAAAGATGCTTAACAACTAGAGGTGGCTTAAAAAAAAAAATAAGTAAATCAAACAACCTCTTCTCCAGCCCCAGTAAAATCATAAAAAACGAGTTTTAACTCAAACTTGCTGCTCTGATCTTTGTTACTCGCTTCTTCTGATGTTCAGGCATCTTCCTTCTAAAAATAGGAAAGCTCATTGTGTGGGAGGTGTTAAACAGTTTAAACAGTGTTCTTTGGAACATAAATATTATTATTACTTAACCTAACCCTGCTGTAAAGAAGTTCACTACCTTGTGCTAGGCAGAGGCTGCCTGTTGTCTATGGGAAGCATCAGATGCCTTCAAACATGGGATGTTTCTGCAATGGGACATGGGATTGTAGCTCACAGCTTTCTGTAAGAGGCTGTGTGACACCTTCCTGCCTGTGAATTGCAGTAGCCTTCAAAGGACTCTGCTCCTTACAGGCTCAGACCATTACAATGTTAATAATTAGTTTTTAAATACCACTGTAACTTTCATTTGAGTTATAATTTTCAGTCGTGCATGGCTTTGGATGGGATGGAGCTTAACTTGAATCGAAAATGAGGAAGATTGCCGAAAACAGGCTGAAGGAGCTAATTATTAAAAATACAGCTGTGCTTGCCATTTTAATAACCTAACAGATCAAGGCATATATGCGTGGGGAGGCCTTTAACTAGAACTTGTATTACCATGAGACTGTAGCCTTTGAAGTGTTGTTCCTAGTTTATCAAATGCCTTGGTATTGCTCCTTGGTTTATTTAATGCCTTGTTTGCTGGCGCTTGATCAGGAAGTCAGTAATTAATAAATGGATGGTAAAACTTTTGAAAATCTGCTTGACAAGGTGAGGTACAAGTTACAGGGCTCTGCAAAACCTTGTTTGGTTGGTCTCTGGTCAGCTGCCCTGCTGAAGCAGGGGGACTCTTTTGGGGTGTTTCATGTCGAGTTTGCATCCTTGAATACCCACCCTCTTACTGGGTAGTCTGGAATGGGAGTCATCTAAGGTGGGATGTGGGCTCAGGCTCTGAGGAAGAGGAGGGAACAGAGGTGGGTTTCCTCCCTCTTGGGAGATTGCTTGAATCACTGGCCTGTGGGATGAGGCGTGATGATATTTCAGTTTCTCAGATATTTTCCATCCCTCTTCATCCTCAAAAGAAAAAAAAGGCTGGGGGTGTGTGGGGTGAGGTGGGCTGGAGAATCCAGCAGGAGCTGTTCCTCAAGCAGAGAAGCTGAAATAGCATCTTTACGAATCTCTACAACTTAAAGCAATGCACACAGTCCTAACCATGCAAGCACTTAGGTTACACTGCAGCGGTGTGACTAATGTACACGTGTATACAAGCGGTGGTGTGTTTAGCACAGAGCTGCTTTGCCGTTGGGTCTGCTTTCGTTAACTGTGCCAATACGCTTGGGACTCACACAGGCTTAAATCAGCTGCTGAGAAATCACAACTTATTCTTTAAAATAGGGATAAGCTCTCCAGAGAATGGTGGTCCTATGAGGATGTAGGATGGCAAAGATCAACAAGTCCAGCTTGCCGTATGCCCTTTCAAAGTGTTTCTGTAGAATACGAACCCCCTTATTTAGTGAACCAGTTTCAAAAGAGCAAAGTCTGAGCCTGGGCTGCAAGCTCAGAGTGAATGAGGCATTTCCACAGTCCAAAAAAGTTTTGGCTGCTTTTCAAATGCTACATCTCATATTTACCTTTGTGGTACCTTTTTCCTGATAAGGTCAGGACCTGAAAACTAAGCTGTGCTTGAAGAAGTTGAGTGAGTTATGTCAAGCTTCGCAGTGTTTGAAGAAATCCCAAGAGATGGAAGTTTCTCACCAGAGTTCAAGTGTTTCTGACATCTGTCAGTCTTGGGAAAGCCTTACTTGTGGTATTCTGTCAGCTGTGATTCCAGGAGCCAATAAATAATGGGTTTAAATGGATCCAGGATACTGCATAAGGGCCTGCAGATTTGGTCAAAGGCTTCAGCCCCTGGGGGTTTCAGTATGACTCCCAAACCATAACACTGAGCTAAAGAGCATCTGATGCACCGCCAGTGCCCCTGAAAGACATTCTGCTGTCCTCTGTACTCTCCTCTTGCCCAGACTAGCACTCTGGGAGAACTGGGAAGCTACTTGACCTGGCCTGAGACCAGCTTTTTTGTTTTATGCCTGTGGGAACAGCATAGCTTTTGAGGTGTTGCTTTGTCATGTTGGTGAACATCTCTGTCCACAGTGGATGGGGAAGGAATTCACACCTGCAGTGGTGAAATGAGGCATCAAGGGTTGCAGGTCCCATAGGAACATCCTTGGCACTGCTGATTTTTTAAACTCAACACTGCCCACCCAATCATTCACCAGAAGAAATGCATGACCTGCTTTACTGCACATCAGTCCAGGCTAGGGAAGGAAGGCAGAAATGTCACAGTGTGTGTGCTTTGGTGTCACTCCTCTGCATCTTCCATATGATACCCTACAGCCTGTTTACAGATCTCCTCTGAGAGAGAACCAGCTCTGCTCTTCTACTGTGCAAAGGTGTCCCTAACCCGAACAGCTCTCCAGTGGCTAAAATGGTGATGATAATGCCTGATGCATGGGAGGGAACAGGGGAAGACTCAACATCTCTACTGCTTGATGCTTTAGTCTTCATTTTTCAGTTGCACCACAGATCTGTGAACTGAAGGGAAGTGTTTGCCCTACAGTTGCAGGGGAACAGAGATTCTGATGGGACACCACTGAGGGATTTTACACCCATGAAGTTGTGAAAGTTGTCTGGGATTTCTTATTTGTGCAGCAGTGGAGATTTTAAACAATGGGGAAGGGATGCTTTTCTTCCTTTGGGAATGGAGTAAATGCAGCTTTAACTTTGGGGGGGGGGGGGGGGGAAAGTTTGGGAGGAAATGAGGTTTCCCGGGGGGTGTTTTCGCGATAATGTGGGGGGAACCTGTCACTAGTGGAGAAGCGACT
>JANHFX010007195.1:227040-249238 GCA_027560015.1 Chloroceryle amazona | reverse complement strand
GGTGGTCGGTGGTGATGAAGGGGTGGAGTAGGTGGGGGGGGGGGGGGGTGGGGGGGGGTGGGGCAGAAATCTATGAGAGCAATTGAGTTTCCCTGATGCATCTATCCCAGTAATTGATGTGACACCCTGCACTAATGGATAAACGGATTGTCTTTGTATTTCTGCAAAAAGAATGTGTCACATATTGAATAGTGACATTGATATTCTTAGCAGATGTAAGACTTAACACTTCTTTCGGGTAAATGGAGTAGTTTGACCTCAGAGCTATTATCTCGTAGGTTTGCAGGTAACTTGTCACAACATCCTTCTGCATTGTACTTGTTTTGAAAAAGTTTCACTGTAACCACATAGGCTGGAGAACTACCTTTCCTACGTGCCATTTGAGTCAGGAAGAATCGTGTGCATCATGTAAAAGTGGGCTATCAGTGTGGCTGGGGAATTGTCACACCACCAGTACGGCTCCATCGTGCAAAAGCTCCTGGTGTTCTGCAGTAGGGCCCCCATGTGCTATGTTCTCTGTGGAGAAGGAGGACAACTCCTATTCTGCTGGGCTTAATATTTAAAAGGCTGAGCTAGACAAAGTGTGAGAGGAAGGGGGTCAGGCATACAGAGTAAGTCCCTCAAACTCCATTTTGCTGGACCGTGTTGCCTTTCTTGTGTCTATTGTTTCTAAATTAAAGGCTATCTAATGTTGGCAGTTGTGCTCCTCTCCCAATAATCACTGTTACAAACGTTGCTGGGGTCTCGCAGGGTATTTATGGCTCTCCTGGGAAACACCGAGGAGAATTACAAAGCCACTGTGGAATGGAGTGATAAGAGAAATTCTGAATACAGCCCGCATTCAGGAAAATAAAAAATAATGAAAACTCAAAAGCAGCACACAACTAGTGCTGATCTCACCTTTCACTCAAGCAAGAAAAAGAACATTGAAGAACTTTGTTAAAAAATAATGTTCTGGTTCCCACTATGACCCTATGCTGGAAGCTGCAGGCTTGGTTTTGAGTTAATGATTGAGTTAACTTTCAACCAAAACAAAGGTTTCAGCTCTTTGGGCCCTGGAAGCTTTACTGGGACAGGGCATTGGCCAGGCAGGTGTAGTCACTGGTGGCCCATCTCATTTCTCAGTCGGCAGAGACGTGTGAGACTGAGACCAATTCCAGGAGAAGAATTTAGGCCCAACAACAGCGTGTCATGTGCTTCTTAGAGAAAGGGAACTGATCAGAGAGGGGCTTCCCATCAGCCCACCTTCCCAAAGGGATTTTGGGGAGTGGTGCTTTTGCTTTTACAGTAAGAATGCAGTGGCGAAGGATGGATGGGTCCAGTGTGAGAAGCTCATAGAACATGCAGTGTAACATTCCTGGAGGTACACAATGCATCAATGCATGTATGCATACAAGGATCATATGGAAATACCCAGTGCAGGGGCTGCTAGAGCGGGACAAATCCTAGACTGGGTAGAGACCTGCCCTTCAGGGACACTGCCCGCTCCTTCTGCTTGAATCATTCCACTCGTGTATATTTGGAGGCTAATTCTCAAGTAGATCCAGGATGGTGAAAAGCGTGTTATTTGACATAGGTAATTATCATCAAATTGTTCTCATTATCCTGATAGGGAATAGGAGGCAGTTCTTGGGCTATAGAGTCCTTGTCAACCCCTTGAAGCGAGCTATGACTCAGGAAAAACATCCCTTTTCTATTTTCCTTAGAAGATGCTGCCTAGCTTTTCTACTGCCTTGCACGAGGCAAGCTAAAAATCCCTGACACTTCTCAAAAAAAAAAAGGCAGAGGATAACCTGTCTGCCCTGCCCATCAGCTTCTCCATAAAATTGATTCTAGATGTGCAAGGTTGTCTGTGCACTATTGCTAAGTGCATAATAGCTGCAGTATGCTAACTCATTATTCCATAAAGTGCTGTGAAATACCGTGATTACCAAAGATGCGACATAAAACCAGCTTCCAATCTAGCCAAGTGACGGTCAGATGGCCAGACAGGCTGCCGTAGTACGGCTGCATGATCTGCAGTCCAGTGGTTTTATGGCTGTGAACGTCCCTTAGCCTTGTTTGCACGTGCCCGAAATTACAAGTGCCCTTTCAAGGGTTTTTCCATGTTATATCCTTTTGATTCCCATTCTTTGTCTTTGTGTTTTGGGGCAATGAAATTTCAGATAGTTCCTACTATGCTCAAGATTTATCCATGTGGGTACCTACCCCCTTTTTGATGAGAGTCAGTTATAAAGTGATTTATTTTGTAAAGTACGGCGGCTATTGGCCACTGGGCAACCAAAGGTGAAAGGGAGCAAATGAAAAGCAGATGAGAAAGCATGTTGTGGGCTGGGGGGAGGGAGGCTCTAGTGTGGGGGAAAGTGAATAGGGATGGTTCAGAGAAGCGAAAACCGAAAAAATAAGGCGTGCACATGTAGCTCAAAGGACTTCATTACAGCTAATTTAGGAAGATAACAAAGGAGTGATGTCAACACGATCCAAATGGGGAGAAGCACAATGGGAAGAACAGAGACAGCAAGAACAAATAAGAGTCATAAAACGGACAAATGTCTTCAAGTCTTTAGAGAGTATGTTTTAGTGCCTCTTCCCCTCCTCCTTTCCTGTTCTCCAGGAAATGTCTTACTAATAAGAGGAGCAAAAGGGTTGGCAAGTTTAATAATGCCCTCAAGGTGATGAAATGTTGGTGCTTGACAGAACAAAAACTTGGCCATCCAGTTCTCTAGCTTTGCTTAACCGTGAGCCGCTCTTTCTTTTTAGTGTCATATCAAATCTGGTGACCCACATAGAGTATTCATTGTGCACGAGATAAGATATCATAAATTCACCATTAGGAACATAATCACAGTGAGTGCTCAGAAGAAGGAAAGGGTCCCTTCCCCATCCCTGCCTCTTTATTTTTTTTTTTTTTTTCCCTGGGGGACTTTCATTGTAGAAAAGTAAATATTGCAGCAGGGCTTCTGTGGTTTACTCTGTAGAGTCCATTTAAGATGGTGATGATTAAGATGTGCGTGTTTGTAGCGCAAGAGTGGGCAGCTTTCAGCAAGAGGGAGCTCTGGAGTGATGGCACCAGGACAGAGGACTGACAATTAACTCGCACACAAAGATGAAACCTATTAAGACCGTGAGTAGCTTTAAACACTGAGCTTTTTTTTTCTCACTTATGTCATCTCGTCTGATGCGTTGCCTCAAAGCAGACTGCTAACGTAATGTGGGCTCTTTTCCCTCATCACAGCAAGGTCTTGTTCTTCTGCACACACATTTAAATATACACATCCAAATTTAATGCGTAGGAAATGTAGACACAGAGGCTTCTAACCTGACCTGTTCAAGCATGCCATGGCGAGCTGGGTGTTTGTCATCTCCTCACCTTCCTGAATGGGGACTGGTTGGAACACGCAAGGGTCTCTGGTGCTTGTACTCCCTTCCCATGAAAACTGGAGAGAGGAGCTGGCACTGCACGGTGCTGTGGTGTCAGCACGGAGCTGGAGGGTGCATCTGGGTATAGCCGTCATCCAAACCACTCATCTTTGTAGATCAGAGAAGTGTACAGAGCCCTGCACTGATATCCTGCAATTTTGGCTGCTCTTTGTATTGATGGGGCTGTTGCTCTGAGGACAAAAATTAGCTATAATGAATGAGCAAAACCAAGGGTAACCTCTGATTAAACCTTAATTCAGTAAACAGCAATATGATAGATGTCAAGGATGGGCTTTCCACTGGTATAGAGCAGCATTCCTGCTCTGATTTCAGTGGGCAACTGTTGATTTAGGGCGGGTTGCAGTCTCCTGCCCTCTATGTGTATGTTTAGAGGGCCAAGGATTCAGCTGGTAGGAGCTTCCTTGCGTGGGTGAATCTGTGAGTGCCCGATTGATGCCGACGATACCCGATGTGAGAGCGCTTAATAGTGGATGAACGTTGGAAAGATTGTGGATTACTTTGTTAAGCAAGCGTGGCTTGTAAGTAATGTGGAGCTGACCCTTTGTGACACTTGCATGACCCAGAAACAAAGCAGCAGGCAGGAGAGCCCTGCAAGTAAATGAACAGTGTTTTGATATTTTCTAATAATAAAACCTATGAAGTTAACCTTTGCAAAGTATAGTTAAACTTAATTTATTTTCAAATGTGCAATGTTTTCGGTATGTTTGTTTGTACTGTAACCTAATTTTCCACTTCCTTTCCCTTGTCATACAGTTTTTAGGCCAGGAATGTGGTAATGAATAGAGAGAAGAATGTCAGTTTAGACTGTAAAAAGCCTCTGTGAAAAAAAGCCTCATAGAATTAAATAGGGAATGATCATCTGTCTGTAGGATTTCAAAGCCCATGTCTCCTCTGGTTTAAAGCCACAGGATTGCTAATAAAGAATCATTTTATACATGTGGCCTACTATGCTCTGTGGTTGAGTGTAGTTTGAATAATACCACTCTTTTCTTTCTTTCTTAGTTTTTAATCTTGCATGGAAGCGTTTCATGTGTCCTGCTCTGGCTGATTGAGCCGGTGGGACCACTGCGCTGTTGGGGTGCGGGCAGCCTGGCCCTGGGGTTTTAGTGGAGAAAGAGATCTTTCTCACTTGTATTCTTGTTGGACTGAAGTGGCGTCCAAATTTGTGCACTGGATTGCTGCCCTCAAAATGGGAGCAAGCATTAAGTGAACAACTGGATCAGCACCAGATTTTGGCAAGAGACCTCTTGGGTTGAACCCAGCCACTGGGTCTCCTCGTGCTGAGCCCTTTACTGGCTGTGTATGGGTAGGTGTACACTGGAGATGAATCGGGGTCAGTACACTGTGATATGTTAATTTGCCAATAATCATGATAAGTAATAGCCTTACTGATTCATGAGTTCCATAAATTGATTAGTTCCTCTGTTAATGAAGAGCTCTAATGCACTACATATGCAATAGATCATTCCTTTACTTTATGACTTTATCTGGCCTGGGGAACTTGAGCACACTGGGCTGTGCTGGAAGGTACCATTTCCATTTTCCAGTGTGCTACTGCACGAACGTGAGTGTTTGTCATTGTACACATCCCACACTGGTTTCTGCACTGAATTAGCTGAGAAATTCTTTGGGCTTTCTGATGCATCGTGGTGCAAAGTCAACTTGGTTCCTACCCAGTTGTCTTCACTAAAAACTGGGCTGACTGTACTGAAGCAGCCTCTGCTTGGAAGAAGGGCTGGTGACTTCTCTACTCTTACAGGCCCCTTCTTCCAGTGAGGAAGCCGTGTCCCATGAGCTAGCTGAGTTTGGGGCTGGAACGGAGAATGAGCTGGGCTGCTCATTCCTGTGGGTGAAATGGGGACTGTTGCTGGTGCAGCTGCACGAGGAGAGGGCTGAATCTGCCTGGGCTCTGTTACACAAAGGAACAACCACTTTTGCCTCTAACACATGTGAACTCCTTCAGTGTGTTAGATTGAAGGATGCTGCTTCAGGATGCCTGAACAGTGGCAATGCCCTTTTCAAAATGCCTTTATCTCTGGTGAGAAGAGGGTTACTTTTTCTATTTTCAAATGGACGTTGCTTCAGTTATCCATGCCTTTGTCCCTTTGAGATGTCGTTGCCATAATACGCTCTACATGGGGCTATACGTTGAGCCCACTCAGAAACTGAAGCTAATGCAGAATGCAGTGACCCGCTTATTAAGTAGCGTTTCACGCTGGGAACACATCACACTAATGTGCCAGGATCTGCACAAGCTGCCAATACGTTTTTGGATGTTGGTGTTAACCTATAAAGCTCTAAATGGTTTGGTACCTAGCCACTTGGGTCAGGAGAGAAGGCACAGTGCCTTTATTAATTATACGAGCCTCCAGCTGAGAATGAATCTGCTTAGGCTTCTGGAAACGGTTCACACTGGGCATGTTCAGAGGCTTAATGCAGGCATTAACATACCCTTGCATTGCATCATTTAATTTGCATAGCAGCTCCTCGGCTAGCAGCGATACCTTCCCTTGCACCTACCTTTGATGTTGCTGCTGCCACCTCTAAGGCTCTTTGTAGACTTGCCAGTCTGTGCTCTGGGCTTGGGACCAAAGGGTGATTTTATCCATCCGCTAGATCAGGAGAAAGCCCCTGCGAGGCCCTAGAGGAAAGCTCATCAACTGGGACCCACCAGTTTTTTCAGAACCAGCGAGCAGGAAAATAGATCATGCTTAGTCAGAGGTACTTTCTGACTATGTCCAACTCTGGGGAAAAAGCTGCACATTTGGGGGTGGTTTTAGATTTTGATCAAAGCGGTTTACGGTTTATGAAATGCTTTTCCTTCCCAGAGCAGAGCAAGTAACCCACAGACTTCAGCCCTTGCGTCTGCAGACCGATCTGCGGCTACTTCCTGCGTTTGTCCGTGCTGGTTCTCATTGGTAATTACAGTAATGTTTACGTCTCTCTGCATTTTTGTATGTCCTTTGTCAAGCTGATTAGAGGATGCACAAAGCTGCCCTTTCATAATAAAAAAAAATAAAAAATTGAGAGCCCTCATTAGCAAGCTTGCTGACATCAACTAAATTGAGTTTCACCTCATCTCAAAATTTTAATAAATAAGTGGTGATGCTCCATGTGTTGCTGTAACATGTGCACTCCACTCAGCTTGCTGCTTGCTTTCTACAATGTGGGTTTTTCCTTTTTAATGCAAAACAATCCTAAAGGAGTTTAGAGGAAAGGGTATTTCATATTCAAGCCTTTCTTTTTCCCCAAGCAGACCTTAAAAAATCAAAACACACACAAAACCCACAACACATTTGTCTGTTATCCAGTCTCTCTGACTATACTTTCAGATTCCACTGGTGTACGTATCAGAGCCCTAAATCGAACATTTTCTTTTGCAATCCTGCAGATATGGGCCGTGATTTACATTTGTTTTTCTTGCAAATTAAGAAGAGCCTAAAACACAGGCAGCTTTCCTTTCAGATGCCATCGGCTCTATGTAAAGTCAGGCTGGAAAAAGCCACAGGAGCAAAGAATGGGCGGGGAAAGAGTGACAGAGGATGTTTTGGAAGTGTAAAATGCATCTTTACAGCCAACACACCAAAAGATTCTTGTTCTAGTATGTATCTCACTCAAATATTTATGACAACAGTTTACACTCTTTTAACTTCTGGTTTCTCTCTTAGAAATCCGTATTTAGGTAGATAATTTTAACAGCCTGTCCCTGCCAGTTGCTTCTAGGTCTGTGCCAGGTCCATGCTCTTGATCTCGGGCTGTTTTAGTAACTACCTTGGGGTTTTAAGGGAAGCTGTAATTTGGGAGGCTTTTATAGATACCGGCAACAGCCAAGCAGCAATCAAAGCAGCCCAGTCAGGATGTCCCAGCAGGGCTGTGGGTGCTGGGGACCAACAGAAGCAGGCGAGGGTTGGCGGCAGCACCTCAGCCACTGCTGGTTGTTGCTGCTGTCTGCCCACACTGGTGACAAGCACTTGGTGGCCAGTGCTCCCCACCAAAGCCTTGCTGGGACTGTGCTGCCTGGCAGTGCTGCTGTACATCCTGGGGCCTTGGTGTCCCCCCCGATGGCATTTTTGTCCTCAATTTGTTTGTTTTCTTCCTCCTTCCCTGGATTTGATGTGGTTGCTTAGGGCATGTGTCTCCAAAATAGACAAGGAGCCAAAGCAGCCATCCTCTCCACCTTCATGGCACTGACCTCAACCCCCCAGCAGGGACTCGTCCCCTGATGTGCTAGGACAAGTGTGACAAAATGGTGCTGCTGGGCCAGAGATGCTGCTGAGGTTCAGTAGCCTTGAGGAAGCGGCAGCACTCCATCACCATCTCTGGCTTCCCGCCTTGTGGCATTGAGATAATTCCAATTGTCCAAACTTTCTGAGCCAAGCGGGTGCACTTGAGATCAAATCCTTATGAGCTTGTCTAATCAGCCCTTTTCCCTCCCTCTTTCGCAGCATTTTCTATCATTGCCTCTTTACTGCAGTGCTGGGACATACTCCCTGTAGAAGCCGAGTGCAAAACCTACTGGTGACTTTAGGTGGTTCCTGGCTGTAAGCTCAAGGTCTGAACAGATTTGCAGCTTCAAGCACTTGTGCCAAGAATTGGGTTGCTTTGATCAATTAAATTCCCTGGCAGTGAAAGAAGAATAATGAAGGTTAGGGAGGCCGTGCTCTGAAGCTCCGTCTGCAGAAGATGTATCTTCCCACTGCCCCTGAATAGCAGCAGCAGGCCCTCCTCTACCTCTTTCATGGATTTAATTCTCTTTGGGAAGCTAATCTCACCCCTGCTGCCCCAGTACAAAACCCGAAGTGGCAATCTTGTGAAGCACAGAAAAGCAATTGGGGGAAACCTAGCTTTTTATGATAATACCCAGGGAAAGTGACTTGCACCACTGCTTTTAAGAATGCAAACACGCTCCCGCACAAGCGCGGGATAATCAGCAGGGCTTGTACCTTTCAGCAAAATAGAAACGGGCCGGGGCTGAGGGACTCTCCCGGGGAACTGTTCGCTCGCCAGCAAGCACAGCGTTGGTTATACCCAGACACCTTCCAGGTCTGGAGATGGTTTGTAGGAGAGTAGGGGATGCTATGCAGGGGTAGGAGGAATGGGGAGGGAAATGTGAGCGATGGGGGGGTGACCCTTGTGTCCTGCCCAGTGCCTCGGTGGCTGTTGGCAGCATGGTGCGTGTACGTGATGCTGTCAGCTTGCTTGAGTGGCAGCCGTGAGCCTGGCAGCTTCCAGCGTGAGGAGGCTTTGCTGCCAGGGCAGGGATTTGCCTGTTCTCTCACTCTGGTACAGTGCCTGCTTATGCAAGACATACAAGGTGCAGCCCCTCGCAGGCGAAAGGACAGTGTTTGTGTTTCTCCCCTCACCCAGCACTAGCACTGTCATGGGTGCAGGGTGAGCAGAGGATATCTCCAGGGGAAAGTCAAGGGGTCTGGTATATGGTGCAGATCCTTTCACCTGATGGTGGGAAGTCCGGTGTGGGGAATGTCCCCTCTTGGCTCCATCCCTGTGCAGCTCTCCTGCTGTGCCCTTTGTTCAGGGGGCTGTGTTGGCCAAGACACTTTTCCTCTCCTTGTTAGGATCAGGTTTCTGTGCCTCTAGGCTCCTTGACATGGCCTGTGTAGGGTCAAAGGAGCCCTGGTGCTAAGGAGCTGTGGTGAGGAGGTGCTGATGGAGGAGAGAGGTAGACCAGGTGGAGAGGACAAGGAGGAGGGGTGTGGGACCATCTTTTTCTTTCGTAGCTCCTCCCAGGATGGACATAGAGAGATCACGGTGCAGCATCCATTGCATTTAAGCAATGGAACCTCTCCCAGAGGCCCCAAATCTGAGAGGTGGGCTGGGGTGGAAGGGGCAGCAAGCAGCAGGCAGGGAAGCCCTGGCTGTGGGTTGTCCTCATGGTACCTCTGACTGAGGCAGAGAGTGGCCAGAGGGCTGCCTGAGCCAAAGCTCATCTCCCTTCCCTGTTGTCCTCACCCAAAGAACCTGGATATCATTTCTGAGTGCTGGCTGATGGAGTCGCTTCAGTTTAGCTTGGTCTGTTAAATCACCTGTCTTGATGCTGTTTGTCTGGAGATCAAATTTGGAAAGGCAGCAGCTGGAGGGAAATTAGAGCAGACAAATGTGTGTAAAAATGTTTCCCTCCAACTGCTTTCATCACAGGCAATTCCTGACTAAATGATGAGGCTTAGGGCTATAAGTATCTCAGTTGCTTCAAATGGAGTAAACTGAAACCAAGGTCAAGTCATAGCTGGTTTGTGTCCTTTTCCCTTATAATCTTCTACATTTCACTCGGGTTATTTTATTTGAGTGTCTGCCACTTGCTATTTCAAGCTTCCAGTGCACTGTATGCCTGCTCTGCACCCCTGTTTGCCAGCTAAAATGTTTCTACCCCACTAGTGGACACGATTATATAATTTTAGATTACAGTAAGGCCTGAAATGTTTGGATTTTTTCCCTGGTACAGATGAATACATGTAAGCTGTTTATTTTTAACTTTCCCTCCTGACTGTGAACTCCAGTAAAGGGAAATTAATTTTTCATGATGGATGCAGGGGAAGAGGAGAGGAATAAAAGGAAAGTATCTGAGCATGAGAGCAGCAGAAAAAGCAGTGAGGAAAGTTCCTGGGTTACAGTGTGATGTTGTTCCACCTGCTTCTTTAATTAGTAAAAGTTGCTGAGCCTCATCAGCTGCCTCCACAGCCCTGGGAGCAGAGGAAGTGCTGATGGGGTCCCAGCCACGTGCCTTTTAGGCTCCTGCCAAGAATACGTGCGGAGTCAGGTTCCTCCCAGGATTGCTCGTCCACAGACGCCTAGGTCATCCGAGCTCCAAATTTGCTTTGAAGATCACAAGTAACCTGCGTGGTCTCTTTTAATCTACAAACCCCTTTCCCTGAGTCATCACTTTAAGAGCAGAGTTTACTGAATTCAGAGCACAGCATCTTGCTTTCCTGACATCTAGTAAACAGGTATATTGAATGCTGCATTATATAGGGATTAATTGACTTCAGTCTTCTCTCCACCCCTGGGAATCCCGTATTTTTTCTCTCATACCACTAGTTAGCCCAGCAAGGTTACGCCCTAAAAAACTTTTTAAGGTGAAACTTACTTGCCAAAAGGACTCCCTTGCATCTGTCCAGGTAGGAATGCAGAATGGAAATGTGTTTTTTCTGCAGGGTGTTACAGCCCAGGGCAGGGAAGTGTGTTTCTGAGCTTCCAGACCCAAACAGAATGGAAAGGGTTCAGGTTTCTGGTTCTTGCTTTAGTCCAGTGTTAACACACAGGATGTGTAATGAGGGCCCTCCAAGGCCTCTTTGCATTCACACTTGAAATCCTGATGTCATATTAGCACAGGCTTTTCCTGGCATTTTATTTCATGCTTCCTTCACAGCAGACATTTGCTTCTCGTGGAAGACCAGCTGGGGTGTCTTTCTCTCTTTTTCCCCTTTAATAATCTGTAGCTTGGGACTACTGATCCTTCAACAACCTCTTTCCTTTTTGATGTGCCCTCTGTTTTCTCTTATTTACAGCAACTGCCATGCTTGGGATTCTCTTGTTCATCCTCTCCCTCCTCTCGATTTCTCAGGACAAGCTGAAAATGAGATTTAATGGGCCTCCCACTGTTGTTGCTCTTTTGAGATTACTGGGATCAGATGTTCTTCTCTTGAGAACTAGATCAAAGAAAATGAGAGAGGGTAAAGACCAGGATGCTCAGGAAGGCAACAGTGAGCAGGGATAAGGCAGGAGAAGAGTGGTTCTCAGCGTGTAATGCGGCGGTTTGGGGGCAGTTTGGGCTTTGCTGGCACCTTGCCAGGGTTTTACAGAAGCGTCAGGGCCACTGTGGTGTGAAAAGCTTACTAATTTTGTTACAAAACACTTCAGCAAGCCTAGGGCCACCTGAATGTTTGTATTATTTTACCAGAATCGTCTAGTGCTACTAGCTATAAACAACCTGCTAGTTGTAATGGGGTTTAGTTGGCTGACCTATCCATCCCCATGTTCCCAGAAAGCCTCTCCATATTAATTGCATTTCACTGCTGGGGACACCTGTTAGCAAGGGCACAGCTGAACGGGCTCTTAATGCTTCTAAATCTCTGATAATACTCCAGTTATATTTCTCTTTTCTTGCTCTTGCTTTATTTTTTCCTTTTTTTTTTCTTTTTTTTTAGTAAGAGATCACTGGTTGGACTTTCTCCTTCACAGCAGCCCAAAGCTGCAATTTCTGCTCCTCTCCCTAGCGTGAGGTGGCTGCAGCAGAGGAGCCGGTGCTTTTGAAGGCTGTCACTGCACTCCCCCTTTCCACGCTGATGGGGAAGGGTCACCCAGGGGCTAGGATGCCACTTGGGATTCAAGGGCCTGGTTTAAATTCCCTGTGACACCACAGCTTCTGTATGACAATCTTCAAGCTGAGCCCTCGTACCTGTGCTGCGAAATGAGACAGGGAAGTGCTCAGACAGTGCCGTAACAAGGGGTTTAGCTCCTGACAGGAGCTGGTTTGTGCAACTCCAGGTGTCCCAGATGCTGATCCTGCCAGTAATGGGGAACTAGGGATAGGGAGGAGAAACCCCCCTACGGACAGTGGCTGGTGGGATGATGGCAGAGAGGGCTCAAGGAGCTGGAGAAAACTTTGTGTCTTGGGCTCGCAATGTAATGGGGTTGTGTTTTTGTTGGTAAAAATAACTGAGGTGGTAGGTGTGGTTTTCTTGTTAGTTGCAAAGCTCAAAGAAAATAGATACTGTATGGCAAGGACTTTTTTTTTGGTTTTGTTTTAAGTGCTGCATTTAATCTCCTTGTAAATGTGAGGCAACTCTCGCAGAATGAAGTGTGTGAAGAAGGAGATAAGCCCTTCACAGGTTCAGTTCTACAGTGTTTATTCCTTTTCCCCTTCATTTTTCTTATCATTATCTGAGAGGGGTGGAAAGCTTTTGTCAGAGTTTTCTTTTAAAGACAGAGATACTATTTGAATGTAAGCAAGTCTGAGCACATGGGGTGACTCAGGCCATGAGCAGTATCTTTAGTTTCTGAATTTTCTAACTCCTGGGAATGACATCAGGATCTTAACATGACTCTTAGACTGCTCTGAGGACAGGATGGTTTCAATGGAAACCCACCAGTGATACAAAAACCATCTTTTCAGTAAATGGCTTCATTGTATATGAGATTTCTTTTTAAAAAACCAACTACATGGGAGTTCTTGGCAATGATGGACTCTACATCTGATGGTCTAACTAGCATGAAATAGAGCTGCTGCTCTCATTTTATATACATTATGCTATCTGGTTCCTCACTTGTGGTTTGGTAAAAGCATAAATTTTCAAGTTTTCCTCATGGGACTTCTTTGGCTTCTTTCACTTTACCTTTCATTTTCTTCCCTGCTATGTAGAAATACAGGACGATTATTAAATGGCTCTAGGAGTTCCACTGTAAGAGGCAAGAGAACATGCAGCATCATAATTTTTATTGCTCTCATCATAGTTTCTTATTCTCTTTTCAAGAAAGCCCAACAATAGCAGTGCTTTCTGGGGAAGATCATAACACACATGCAGTTTAGCTGGGAGAATTAAATATAGGTATTTTTCTTGGTGTAATATTTGTCAGACAAATCATAGGGTACATCTTATAAATACCTTTGCATGTACACTGTTATCAAGAGCTGTTTGATCCATGTATCACTGCGAGACTGTAATCTCAGGGTAAAACCCCATGACAAATGTCTGGGAGGATGGAAGGCTGTGATGGGAGAGGGGATTGTACTGCCTGGGAAATGGGGTAACGTGGGTACCAGCTGCGTTGCCATCAGTGGATTTTTTTGCACTCGGGAGAGCTTTTTGTCATGGACTGCAAGAGGAATTGGGGAGTGAGCTGGAGAAGGTAAGAGGTGTCAGGAAAGGATGAACAGAAGGATGCTGTCCTGGGCACAGGGGCTGGGGAACGTGCCTGAGGCCATGTAGCCATCAGTGGCAGAGATGGGCATAGGAAGAGGTGTCCTGCTACCATCCCTGTTTCCTCAGCACCCACTGGGTCTTTAATTAGCACTCTCAGATGATGAGACCAAATGGCTTCCTACAGAGTGTGCTCACCCCGCTGCTGTCCCCTGCCACCAGAACAAGCACCCTTCAGCCCTGTGCCCAGTCTCAGCCACCCTGGCCCCTTCCCAGACCTTTTCCCACCAGCAAGGACGGCACCACCTCACTCCTTTGCTTGGAGAACAGTGGGGAGGTTTGCAGTGGGCACTGTCCAATTTACCTTGGTCTATTCCGGGTTGTTTTTTAGTTAAAAATACCCAGCTGACTATTTTTATGTGAAAGTGCACATGCCTTTCCTTCCTCCTCCTTCTAATTATTAAGTGCCTAAACCATATTATGAGCTATTTGTTTTTATTCTGTGATATTTTTAAATCAAAGACGGTTTCTGAGGGAGGCAAGCAACTAAAAATATTTATAGGTTATAATCCAGCTTGGTAGGCTCATTTAATTTAATTAGCTGTAATGTGGGAGTTCAACTCTTGTCATCGGGTAGAAGTAAGTTTACTACTTTGTATTCTTTTTTATTAAAAAAAACCAAACACAGTCTTGTTTCTGTTTTCCTTTTTTTTTCTTTTCTCCTTTCCATAGTAAATATGTATGCTGTTACTATGCTGAGATTTCATTCCCTAGGTGCTAAATAACCCTCCCCCCACCTTCTTTTTCTAGCTGGGATTTATAATACACTCCAGAAAAAAAGAAGGTGCTGACTGTGCTGTGAGTGGTGCCCCTTCATTATGAAACAGCCCTCGCAAACTTTTGGAAAATGGACCTACTGTGATAATAAATCCTCTCCCTTGACGTATGGCACTGAATGTGACTCTGACCACATAAACTGCTCTCCGCATGATTCTGGGGCTGTTCACAATGCCAACCATTTATAAGCCAGTTGGCTTTACGTTAATTAATTCCCTAGTCATTCACAAATGGCAACAATCACCTCAAAGTGCAGGCCTAGGAAAGGGCTGGCATTTTTGAAAGGGGGATCTGTATATAAAAATTTACCATGCTCACAATAGGGAACAAACCCAGCCCTTGAAACAACAATGACTTTCTGCTTCTGGGCTCAGGGTCGCGGCTTCTTTTGGTTCAGCTCGTGGTGGTTTATTTATGATGGGTGCTAATTTCTGATGTTTGACTTCTTTTGTGGAGAGCACGGGCTGGGTGTCCTGTCCCAAGTGCGAGGTAGGGCTCCTTGTGCTCTCGCCTGCAGGATGGGGCTGGAGAAAGCTGTATTGCCTTGGAGAGGAGCTCGAGAGTCCCGGGAATGCCAGGGAAGGATTGGGCTTTGTGATGTTCTCTGCCAGATCGCTGGCTGCTTCTCACCTGGATCTCACAGAGGCATAGAATGGTGGGGGTTGGAAGAGACCTCTGGAGATCATCCAGTCCAACCTCCCTGCCAGAGCAGGGTCACCCAGGGCAGGACACACAGGAACAGAGCCAGGTGGGGTTTGAAAGTCTCCAGAGCAGGAGGCTCCACAACCTCTCTGGGCAGCCTGGGACAGGCTCTGTCACCCTTACAGTGAAGACATTCAGTGCTTGCCTGGACCAGCTCTGCTTGTAGCCTTCCCGTACAGGGTTTCAGCAACAGCTGGTAGAATTTCATGGCTGAGATGTTACTAGGAGTAATTTAAAAAAGCTGTACAGGAGGGGCCTCACTCTTCCCTCCTCATCATAGCTTTAAGGCTCTTAAGAGGTTTTTTTTGAGGCATGATTTAATTTCATACCTTGTTTTCCCTGGGGTGCAGTTTCCTACGGCCCCTTCTGCCATCTCCTTCCCGCGGTGCTGGCCCATGCAGCCTGCCCCGATCTTCACTTCAACTCCCCTTCCCTGTGCCCCACTGAGCTTCCCAGCCTGTGCCTCGGGGTTGTTCCCCTTAGCTTGGCTTCCCAGGAGTTCCCCTCTGGCCGGGTGCATTGCCTGTTGCCACTCAGCCCCTTCCATCTCTCCTGCCTTATCTTGTCCATTCCAAAGCTCCCTGTGCTTTGCGTGGTGCGTGTAGGCTGCAGACGTGTAAGGACAACACACTTTTCAGTGGACGTTAACCCATTGAAAACCTGCCGTGTTGGAGATGGGAGGAAGTTTTTTCACAGCTGGTCATCTGGTGCTGTGCACGTGGACTTCTCATCCCTCCCTGCCAGCCCCCGCTGAAACCGCAGCCAGAGCTGAGCTGCCAGGGAGGCTTTGACTTGGCTGTCTCGCTGAGTTGCATTTTGGGACAGGCTTTAAGGACACAATTACAAATGAGCTTCACAGGATGGTGCCTCATCCAGTCCGTGGGATTGACGGTCCTCACTCACTAAGCAGCTATTCAGCAGTTACTCTTCATCATTTTCTAATGGGGGAAGGAGGAGCTGATCCCTTAATTCCAATGTCCTGTTCAGATACTGCACTGAAGACAGAGTTATTAATTTTCTCAGAGGGTTTTTGCTGTCATTCAGCATGACAGTATCCTGAGTGCTTTAAAAATATTAATGGGTTTATTTTCATAGTAGAACTATGAGATGGAAGAGCTTTGCTTTCACATTGTAGGTGGGAGCAGCAGCAAAGAGTGCAGGTCCAAGGTCAAAGCAAAAGCAAGTTTTAGATACCTGAAATATTTTTTTATTTTCCAGTACTGTGTTCAGCTTATCACCATGCTCCTTTATCTGCACTTTATACAGCCCACTGGCTTCCACTGTGGCTGCCATCGCTCTGCAATGGTTCTGCCAAGTTCAGGGGAGGTACTCTGAGCTCTGCATTGGTGAAGTCCTAACTGCCGCTTGCTCTGAGAGACTGACCGAGGCCTGCAGTAGGCAGATGTAGCTTCCCAGGTCAGGGTTTGTCTGCTCTCCTACGGCAGTCTCCAGTCTCAGTCCACTCTCTTGTGACGGGCAGGACAGGAGCAACACAAGGAGCAGTCTCCTTTGCTGCTCCACCTTGGTTCGTGCTCAGTGCCCCCCAGCTGGCTGAGGCAGAAATCCTGTGGCGACAGCGTGGTAGGTGTTCATGAAATCAAAGACTTCTTGCTCTGCCCAACAAAGTCCCAGTTCAATCCATTTTTTTCTCATACTGTTTGAAATTCTTTATAGATATGATCCATGAGCATTTTGTGCAAACACATTGTTTATCTACTCCTTTTCCTCATCTGGTTTCTTGTCCCAGCCTTCTGACCAACAACACTCCCATCTGATGTGCTGGCAACCTCAGGGAGTGGCAGTCTGGCTACCATGCTTGCTTGTAATATTGATACTCAACTTTGCAGGTACTGTGGGACCTATGATGGGCTAATATAGAAATTAATTCCAATGTGAAGTTAAGGTTTCCTTCCTTTTATGTTGGTTAGGCTCCCGACACAACAGAGCTTATCATGGTAGTGGTATTTCTACTGGATTCAGCAAAGATAGCACCATAAAAATAAAACACATGGAGATTCATGAAAATCTGTCTGCATTCTGCTTCCAGTGAAGTTCTTGGGGGCCAAATTTTCAAACATCAGCTTCTAGTTGCACCAACATGATGAGCCCGTGCAAAATACATATACGCTCCTGTTGGGTTCTTACACATGCGGGCAATGCCCATTCTCGCTGAAATGTGACATTTTGAGAACAGATGTTGCAAAATACGTGCACATATTTTGTGGGAGAAACAGTGACATCTATCTTGCTGGAAACATAGCTCCCATTTCGACTTTTCTTTGCTTGGTAGGCCGTTTATCTTGTTTCCTTTGGCGCTGGAAGTCTTTCTCATGCTGCTTTCTGCGTCTGGAAAATCTGCCCACCTTCTGCATGCCAATCACACTTCTTTTTCAAACCTCTCCTTCAAACTTCTAATCCATTTTATACTGATTTTACTCTCATTTGCTCTCCAACTGAGGTCTGAACTGCCTCTTACAGAGACTTTTAAGTATGCGTGTTTATTCACAGCCGTTTGCGTAAGGCCGTCTAGGTTGGCATCCTCTCCATTTTGAAATGAAAAATTAATTTTATATAGTTATTGACTTAATCCGTGCCTTCATCTCCATGATGCAAACCCCTTCACGTGAGTAGCCCAATTCCTGTTTTAAAGGTGAGCTCATTAGAAAGTAGAGATTAAACAGCCTGCCCAGGTCAGAGTTAGAAGGTAGCAAATCCATGGGAAGATCGTAAGTCTCCTGGTGCCCAGACTAGCAGTTCTAGTGCTGAGTAATGTGGTATTGGCACAGCTTTGCCTTTTTCCTCCAGAAAAAATGAAAGACGGTAAATCAGTTTGGAAGGTATGGTTTATTTTGGCTTCCTGACACCACAAATGTTATTTCTGAAATAGTGATGGTTAACTGCTCAAGCTCCTTGGCTGTGCACGCAGAACTGTTTCCATGTTAAGGGTGAAGGATGGGAACTGGTGTGGGGCTGGGATGGGGAGCTTCTGGAGGAGACAGAGGAGGGTGGGCACAGCCAGAGCAGGGATGGATCCTGCTGGGGGGCTCGTGGCTTGGCAGAGAGCTGTCAGGCAGCGGCAATACTGTTGTTCCACCTCTAGCCCATCATCTTCCTCCCTTGTTCTGGGGTGCAAAGGTCAAGGAGGATGGGCAGCACTACTGGTTGTTTTGCAGACTTGGAGATTGCCATAGACAGTCGCTGGCTTTGCCTAAGCCTCTTGCTAGCCCAGTTCCTAAGACTGTTGTGTGCCTATGTAGCTTTCCCCCAGATAGTATCTTTAATTACTTGCCATGTAGAGTTTAGTTTCTGTAGCTGAAGTTTATGAACATTTTTTTTTCCATTTTCTGCTACTTTTTTAAAGATAACATGAAATTGCAGATATTTCTGGCCTTCGTTTGTAAAATTATCTCTCATCGTCATAATGCACTGCTCGTAATGATTTTTCTGACACGTTTTAGTAGCAAAATCCACTAAGTATTCCTTTTTTTTCCTTTTTTTTTCTTCTTCGATGCAGTTAAGTACATTATACAAGACGCTATTGATAATATTATTAAGAATCCCAGTAGTGTAACGTTCAGGAGAGTTTCCAACAATCAATGCTATCTGTCATCTCAGGATATGTATCGCTTGGGGATCCTATCCATGCAAAGGGTGAGAAGAGATGCTCTTTCAGGCGGCATTTGTCACATTGTCCTAGGGTTTCTGGGAGCTCCTGCAGTGGCTCAGAGGTGGCTGCCGTCTGCCTGTTTTGATGGGTTGCGTGAGGATCCAGATCAGGCTGTGTTAGAGAAGAAAACCTCCAGCAGTTTCCGTGGCCCTGGCAAGGCACAGGCTGTGCTCTCTGCATGCCTTCTCCAGATGCTGGGCATATGGGCCTGGCCTGAGAGCTTCAGGATGGTTTGGCTTAGTTGGTTTGGCTGAGGAGGCAGCTGGAGAATAGAATATGAGAGAGACTTATTGCTCTCGCAGATAACAGCCTTGCTGAGCTTGATTGATGGATGCTGTTTTATCTGCCAGACATAAGTTAAAACTTAGGAAACGGAGCAGAAACGTGCAGCCTGCACCGAGCAGCTGCGTATAGCAGGGACACGCACGGTGCCGGTCTGGGCAGCGCTCGGTGCTGGGCTGCCACTGTGCACAGGCTTCCTCACGAGCACAGCTGGGTGTGAAGCATCTCGCCCACCCAGCTCAGCCACAAAGGGCCAGAGCCATGCAGTGGCTGTCCCCGCAGGCAGGGTGCCGTGGATGCTCTGGCCGTGTGTAGCGAGGGGTGAGATTTCTTCCTTCTTGTTTTTCCAGCCCTTTCCCTTTGCAATCCTACTGCTGCGGCACAGACCCTCCATCTGGTCCTGAGAGCACGCGTTTCCCAGCTATGCCTCTGAACCCATGCTGTTTGATGTGGGCTTTGCTCTCTCTGGGTTTTGCAGACTAGCTCCATGGTGCTGGGCACCCCTGTGGCCATCTCGGTTTTCTCTTGCCTGCCTTGGCTTTGCTCCACACTCATCATATGCTCCCAGCCACTTACTGGGTAGCAATGCAGAGCAGAGAATAGCATCCCTGCTTCATGAAACTTATAAAAGGCTCTAAAATGGAAATGATTGTAGTGCTAAGGATCTCCTCTAGCAAGGTCAGTTTATCCTGCGTAGAAAACTGGAGCTTCTTTTCCCTAATACACTCTGCTTTTTCTTTCTGCTGTAGTCGTAAAATTCTACCCTAGAGTGTAAATACTGCTGGAGCTTGTACACTTTCTAAGACCTGGTGCTGCTGTGCCCCATTGCTGCTTGCCACTCTTTGGAACACAGACACACAGGGCTTGATTAAGTCCTCTGGGAGCTAATATGTGCCTAATAAAATTAGGGGACAACAGAATTTTTTAAACAAGCAGAATTTGACACATTTTGTTTCTGCGAGCTGGTCTAGTATCGCATGGACAATGTATTCATCAAGCATGTTCCAATTTGAGAGAACAGTTGGACATTTTTCTTCCTTTTAGAGGTGTTAATAGACTCAAAGGTGGAAGAGGGGACAAGGGCAGAGTGGAAAAAAATCTGGCAAGCTTTGAGTGATGGTAAATGATGCAGGTTACACTAAAGACAATCTCTTCCTCTGCTGCTGTTTTTTTTTTCTTATTCAGCACAGAGTGCACCTGGCTGTTCGTTATGAAGGAGCTGAAATGAGCCTCTGTGAGTGATCGGTGCACAAGCTGGGAGAAATCTCTTACAGACACAGGAAAATCCACCAGTGATATTCTCTCTGGAAAGAGGGTGCTAGTGGTGGGTGAGATTTCCCCAGATTCAGTCACTGGGGAGGACACAGATGAACAGTGTGGCTATAAACAAAACGTGTAAAGGTTTCCATTAAAAGAAGAAACACAGACCTGACAAATGCCCACTTGCCGAGCTGTGTAACATGCATCTGATGCAACAAAAGCTTCATATTTCTTCCTGCCTTCTAGAGTCAGTTTTTATTTCCCAGTCCTTGCTTTGTACAAGCAGTGGGTGAACCAATGTCTTTAGCTGTTTGGTGCGAATGCCTTCACTCGCTTCACAGCGGATGCGTCTGCACCAACCCCCCAGTTAGTGTTGACTGGCACTCCTGTTGGCTTGAGAGCAGAGAAGCTGCCAGCTGGGGATAGTGGGATGGTCTTTGGATTTTAGGAGTGGTCTTTTTGGGTATAGATCAAAGGCGCCCAGCCAAACAGCATCAGGAAGGTTTGGCTGCTGCTGCTCCTGCGGTAGTTGTTCGGTGTGGTAGGGAGCAAGGCATCTGGTGCATCCCATCTGCACAGGAGAGGAAGAAATTTGCCCCGTGGCTGTCAGGTCAGTATGCTTTGGCTAACACAGTGGTAAATTATTTTTTTTTGTTCTCAGAACATCAATATTTTGTGCCTCATTTAGTATTGCCCAGACCAAATTCCACAGTTTCCTCGGTGATGGTGTGTTGTATTGTGAGTGCTAGTAAATCAAGTATCTGTCGTGGGGAAAACAGGTGTAATTTGCCACTAATCTGCCATTTTATGAAAGGGTGATGAAGTGCTGAAAAATATTTATGGAATGCAGTGAGGAAGAAACCAATGGGAAGGTAGGGTAATTAAATAGGGGCTATGAAAATTGCCCTAAATTCTGTGAGGTAGGATGTCACAAACTTCTTTGTTGTTTAATAGTGTAATAGAGAATAGAGCTCTTTTGCAGAGGTCAGAATTTCTTTAAGCTATCTTCAAGCTTCTGTACAGTATCATCTTTGTTCTCCATTTAGTGTTTGGTTTTGTTTCTTTTTCTTTTAAAAGAGAATTATCTACTAGTACAGCAGCGTGAAAGCGAGCAGGTTAAGGAGGTATGATATCAGGTGGCTGCTCTTTTTTACTTGCACTGCAAAAATCTTCAGATTCTTAGAACCATGCTCAGCTCAGGTGGAAGTGGGTGTGAATAGTGAGGTTGGGGGAACTTGTATGTGTCTATTAATACAAGTCAGTCATTTTTCTGGTCCAAGTGGGTGTTTGAACTGTCTTAATATTGAAACTTGGTCGGTTGGTTGCTTTGTTGTTTGGTTTGGGGTTTTTTTTTAGACTAGAATATTTCTAGTATCTCACCTTTATATCATGGCTGAATCAGGGCACTGCATCAAGTGGCCACTGCTCAGTTCGACAGGATTGCAAACCTGAGTCTCCAGTATCAAAAGCCAGAACCCTGACCAGTAGAATAACATGTACATTTACAGCTAGGATAAAAACCCTACCAGATAGCTAGGATCAGATTAGAAACACCTCAGCAACATAAGATGAGTATCTTGATGTTGGGTCTGGTTTTTATAGAGTGTTCTGAAGGTAACTTGGTTTTGACTTTAGTCTTGGTAGAGATTTGGTATCATATTCTGTACTGGCTAGATGGCACAGCTTGCTGGATGTCACGTAGCCTAGCACTTGTATCTTTGATCCTTTCTTGTTTCTTTTCTGAGATTTTGTGTCAGATGTTGACATCTTTCTTCATCAGCAGATGTGAGACGATTACATTTGCTGTTCTCTTAGATGCCTGCTGGATTTGGACTTTAGTAGGCTTGCTAATTATAGGTTTCTGCCTATAATTACCGTCTCTCTAGATGGACCCCTAAGGAAAATCCCCTCCTTGTTGGTCCACACTGTCAGGAATCTACCTTTTTAATGCCAGCTACCTTGATACAAACCAGCTCAATTTTCCCAGGCCAGACTAGGGGCACTGTAAAAGTTTCAGTCCAAAGCCATTCCTGGAGAGCAACAGGTTTTTTAGGTGTGTGTCATAGTTAGAGGGGCCGGGACCAGTTTATTGTTATGTGGTTAGAAGCAAAACTGTGTATTCTATACTCTCTAT
>JANHFX010007195.1:207703-226940 GCA_027560015.1 Chloroceryle amazona | reverse complement strand
TCCACGGCATCGCTGCTTTCAGCGGGACCACTGCTGCCCCAGGACTGTTTCACCGGGACTGCTCCCACCCCCCCAGCCGGCAGTGTCGGGTTGTATGCGGACTCTGTTTTGGGGTGTTTCTTTGTACCATTGCATTTCTCTTGTTTTTGTATTTCTGACTTGAGTCCCTCGCTGTTTTGCTTTTCAAACCATTACAGTGTGGTTTGCAGCATCATTGTTTGGATAGGTCCTGGCTTTATTCAGGTCTTTCATGAAGAGCATTTTGAAAGCAGCGATAGCTGGAAAATCAAGCAAGTCATCCTCTCCCAGGCAGTACAGTATGGACCGAGTAGGTGTCCGCAGTCAAAGCGGACAGAAATTGGATATTCCCTTCACCTAAGGGCTGATTGGTATTTTAATTTTTTTTTGACCTTCAAGGACCGCAAGAGGCTGTGAGGAACAGAGGAGAATTCCCAATCTTCCCAGGAGCCAGGCTCTTCTTAAGTTATAGACACTTGAACAGAAGCCTTGGGAACAGAAAGAGCCTGGTTTGCGGGTGTTTCTTTGCTGCCCTTCACAGGGTCAGGGTCACAAGCTATCCCTGCCTATTTCAGTTGCATTTTATCTGAAGATCATGAGGCTTTGTTACCACCAGGTCTTAGGAGCACCAGCAGCTGGATATGGTGGGCCTCTTACTCCCTGTCATTTGCCATGTCCCCATCTTGCCCTGGCTTTTGTGGATATGTGAATCTGAGGATGGAATGGGCTGACTGTGGCTTATATCACAGCTCCCACTTGCCTCCCCTTGAAACACAGTTTTGCACACTACTTCCTTGGGCACTTTTCCATCCTGGTCATCTTCATCCTGGGAAGCTTGGATCTTCCTCTCCATACCACCTCTAACTAAGCTGCAGGAAGCTCAGACAGGCACTGTCATTAACTTCAATCTTGTTTATTAAATAGAAAAAAACGTGCAGAAATATATACAGAGGGAGACCTTAATCTCCATTCTCTAGCCACCCCTGGAGGGTGTTCATCAATCAAACGCTGAACCTCTGGCAAGACATTCAGGGTGATAAATTTGAACTTCCACTCAGCAAAGTGAATCCACACCCCTTACCTGCTATGTCTCCCAGGAGAGCAGGCTTCTCGGATGCTGTGACATCAGTCACTGCCCCTGTCCATAGGTTCAGCCTGCATTATCTAGAGTAATGGCGAGGTGACTCTTGCTGAGCTGAGGTGAAGAAGTGTTTTCTCTTGGCCTGGTTTGACGTGAATCGATCTCTCACTCTGCAGAATGCTGTGCAGTGCTGCCAGCCTTCGCTCACCATGCAGAACTGGACAGACAGAACAGGTCTTTGCAGACTGTCCCTGCCTTTTTCTCTTGTATCTTAATTGAGGTTATGAGATAGTGGTACCACCCTGGCAACAACTGGCAGAACTTGACCTTACTGGGGAGAAGAGGGACTGATGATGGTCTCTCTGTGATAATACCCAGCAAGAAGGAAGGAGCTCTGTCTCCTCGAGAGTGAGAGAGAGAATTCACTACTTTATTTTCTGTCTGAAAAAAGTGTGCTCTCTCTGCAGAAAGCATAATAGCCATGGCAATGAGCATGTACTGCAGCGGGAAGGGATCCCAGCACTTACTGGAGGAAGCTGAGCTGAAAAGAGGAGCAAAGACAATGCCAGGTGAGCACCTGCTGGTGCAGAGCAGGTCTGGAATCATCACATCATCTGTGTGACCATATGAACAGGTACTCTGTTTCAGAGGAGGAAGAGCAGGAACTCCTGGAGATGAAGAGCTTAGATGCTGTAGTCTCTCCTTGGATGCCTTTTCCTCTCCTCGGACTTTTCATACGCTCCCTGGTATGAGCCACTCCACTTTCAGTACCGTTGAGTGTCCCCAGCCCAGGAACTGCTGAGGCCTGCAGCTTGAGACTAACCATGAAAGACTTAAGTGCTCCTGGAGACCTGAATTGCTTCCCTCACTCCCCTGAGTTTCTGATATTGTAGAGAGTCTTTTATGGCTGTTCACTTTCAGTAGATTGCTCTGCTCAGTATTGCATGGAAGCCATGGACTGCTCGTCTTCCAGACACGTTCTGTTGCTATCTCTGGAGTGCTGGAAATTATGAAGGCTGGGTCTTAAGGGATGGGAGGGTGGAAAGACTCAGTCTCAGAGCTGAGAAAATGTTGGTTACCCTGCCAAGGCTGTCAAGATCTGCAAATATCACTAACCAAGGCCAAGAGATGCGTATATGAGTTTTTGTGGCATTCAAAGCGACTAAGCAGCACGCAAGGGTCAGGGACCAGGCACTTTTTGGCTGCCTGGGTTCTCATGGGGGTGACTACCCATGGTTTCCTCTCCATGTTACCTAGCAGCACAATGGCTTTGCTAATCTCCATGGGCTCAGTGCCAGTGTAGAGGTATTTCTGTGTGTGCAACACTGATGAGCTTGGATGGCTGTGCATCTTGCTGGGCCATCCAGAGATCCTCATGGGTCTTTTACCACTGCTGTGGTAAAAGCTTAAAGCTAAGAAGGGTGATGGATGCTGTCCCTGAAGATGTGATGCTTCACCAGCAAAGAACAGGGTGAAGCTGATCATAGGTGCACAGGTAACAGCTTTCACACAATTGGTAAATCCCATGAAAGTGATGTTTACTGCTACATCTGCAGGTAGCATGGGCTGAGCACGGTTCTATGCAGCATCATCTCAGTGAGAGGTATTTTAAGTGCTCTGAGGGCTCTGTGATTGCCCCTGCCCTCTCCCCCTGCCCCACTGCAATGCCCGTGGTCCCAGGAAGCAGTGACAGGCACGGATACGTGCCTCGGCCAAGAGAGGGTTCAACTGGACATGCGATGCCTGGGGTGGGTCCAGCCTATTGTGTGACACAGTGGAGAGGCTGAGCTGGGAAGACATGCGCTGGTAGCTGGCAAGAGGCATCCCAGCCATGGCTGGGGGCTTTTCCCAGGGTTGAGGTGGCAGGGAAGGAGAGGAGCAGCACATGAGCAGCAGTGCTGGCTGGGCAACCTGCAGCTTCCCCACGAGCTGGGGCAGCCTCGCCGTGTGCCCTGGCTAGCTCGGTGAAGGCTGGCCACCTTCCTGCCAGGTGGCTGGAGATGACTGGCCCCACATGGTTTAGATTTAGAGAGAGAATCCCCTTTTTTGCATTTGGAAGGTTTTTGTTTTCAGTCCCAAAGTGCCTCACAAAATGAATTGTTGTTTTCTGGCCAGCCTGACTAGGAAACGCGGCTCATGCAGTTGCTGGGAACTGGCAGAAACATCCTGGTTTGCAGAGTGTAAATTAGGAAAATGCATTCTTATTCTCATGGATTTTCCTTGAGAAAAAGCCAGTAGTGGGAGTGTGTTAGAGTGGTAAAATACAATTCATGACAACAATCCCACTGAGAGGAGGACTTTTTTTATTTTTTATTTTTTTTATAGTTCGGTTGCTTCTAATTGTGGTAAGGAGCAAACACATTCCTCTTTAATTTCCATTGGCAAGGTCTCCAGGACTGTGCAAGTGCCAATGCGTGTGCTGTGGCTGATTTTGCATTTCCTCCTCTCTTCCCTGCTCCCCTCCCTCCTTCATCTTACTGGTATTATGGCCAATCCCTCTGCAAATACCTCTTTCACAGCCAACGTAAGCGTTCTCCCTCTTGTTTTTCTCCCTTCAAAACTCGTCTCTATCTCTTTTGGCCAGCTGCAGGCTTCCTAGAGCATCTTCTACCTGACAAAAGAAGATACCTTTGATAGTCAGGCACAACTGTAAAGTTGAAACACATGCTTGGTTCAGATACCGATGAACTTTAATTTACCTCAATTCATTAACAATTTTTAAACCCACAGCTAATGGAAGACAGCCTGTAAAATAATTGGAAGTAAATGCTGAAGGAGAAATACTGGGGGGAGGAAGGAAGGGAAGCAGCTTACAGCAGGCGTCTAAGCCAGTCTTTCATCTTCAGGCCAGTCCGGTTTTGAACCCTGATGGGAAAGGTCATGAATTTTAAAACGCGTCTCGCAGCAGCCAGCTCTAATCATACGGCTAACGCTATCCGCAGAGCATGTCTGACCATGTGAGACTCGCGGCCGGCTGAAGAGGGAGACTGACTTTGAGAGCAGGATGCTGCTTTGAGCAGGAGAGCGTGGGAGAGCGGAACCCATGCCGTATCTGTCAGTGCTGGCATGAAGCACCCAGCTTTCGGGGGCTGGGGGGAACCGCGCTGGGGTCCCAGCAGGGCTCGCCGTGGCAGGAGGCACAAGGCAGCGCGTTGTCCACCTCTGCCAGCTCCTCCAGGATCCGCTGTTTCCCCTTCCCGAGTGTGGTTTAGGAAGTATAGTGTTCTACCTCTTTAGCTCACCGTCCCTGTTCTCGGCTTTAACACTATTTCCAAACTCTTAGGCTCCAAAGGCTGCAGACGCTGGATCGCTCTCTGCAGCTGCTCTTGGGAATTGTCTTTCTGCCGTTTGCCAGGCAATGTTTGAAATCAAGGGAGGCTAATGTTTTGGCAGCACCTTACAATGATCCTGACAAAGGAGTTGTGGTTCGTGTCTATCTCAATCTTAATTATTTTCTTAATTGGATGCTGCTGAGGCTCAGACGGTTATTTGCAGGACGTGAGAAAGCACTTGATTCTCTCTCTGACTTCATGGGCGTTTTCCAAAATCCTTCCACTGTGCACCTACCACATCTTGGGCTCTGCTCTTCCTAGCACATACGGAAGCATGGTCTGCTGGTGGTTAATCACCACGTGGTGTCTAGACATGCTGAAAACACTTAAGCAACTGTGACATCTGTTTGGTTGGCCTATGTTGTTGGGAAACTTGACCTTATTTACGAACAGTTTTCAAAACCAGGTTTCAAGCATGACGTGATAATAAATGTGAAGCGTCTTCACACACTGTGGCCACGTCTTCATGGTCAACATGCTCTCTGAGGAGGGGTGGGCTTGTGCTGAAAGGTTAAAACTTGGGACATATGGGTTCAATTTTTAGGTCTGGCACGCACTTCACGTCTGAACTGTGCTAAGTTGTGTGCTTTCTTTGTGTCTGGAATAAGATGGCAATGGTAATACCTCGGATCAGGCTGATTATTGGACTCTTCAGATTGTGGCAGCTAATTTGAATTGTTACCTAAAAAGGTCCCCATGATCTCAACACAGCTCGGTGTCCTGTTGTATAGATTGTGTTGTGTGAACGAGAGCAGGAGCCAGGCTGGAATTTCTCTTGAATCTGCACCAGCAGCAATCTTCAAATTGGGGATTATTTTTAGTGGGTCGTGTTGCAATCACTAGGTTTTTCAGTGCATGATGTGGAGCAGAATTTTCAAGAGCATCTGGTCCTTGGCTGCTAAATGTTTACATTGCTTCTGAATATGGGATTTAGGGCTCTGACAGAGGATCTCTGGTAGATTTAACTGTTTCAAACGTTATCTTCTCCGGCACCTCTGCCAAACATTACTGCCTCATAGCAGGGGTGCAGAGCACAGTGAGGAACAGTGGCCTGTTGTGAACCTGGTGGGGACAGTGATGTGGTTTTTTTGTTCACGCATCCTCCAGCTGTTTGTTGTCCCTGTGGAAAAACTCTAGAGATTTATTCAGCTATTGTCCCTTAGCTGCTTCTGCTTCATGTCTGGCAAAGGTTTAGTGGTGTGAGAGCGATGGTGCTGTGCTCCTGGACAGGAGAGCTCTCCCACAGCTCACTGCAAAAGAGCTGGGCGTTGGGAGACGAGGAACCACCAGAGAACATCTGGGAAGCCCCTACTGTGTGCTGGTGTAATACAAGGAAAGTGTCAGTGTTGGGGAGTCCCTAAGTGGGGCTAACCTCAGTGCCCACAAGCAAGTCTAAATTTACCTCAACATCTCCCCTCCGTGAGCTGCTGGTGAGTTTCCAAGAAGCTCTTGGCTCCAAAGTGACTGCCGCAGGCATAAGCTGCTCTGCTTGAGTCACATATGACTTGTGATTTCTGTGGCTGTATCTTTTATGGTAGTGTCTCCTGAAATACAGGAATATAACAAGGTATTTATTTGCCAAGCCTTTTCTGTTGTGTTTCAGCCTCTCCTCTCCCCCTTTCCTGGCTTATCTTTGGTGGAAGTGGGTGTAAAATCCTTTGAATGAAGACATCAAAGGACAACTGCATCTCTGTTCTTTAACCAGGCTTATAAAAAGATTGTGATAAAGGCCAACAATATATGTCAGTGTTGCCCAGTTATTGTTCTGGGCTTTGTAGTTTTATTAGGAAATAATTTCTCACCCTGTGTGGCTCCTGGTGAGTTTTGTTTTCTGTGCTGCTGGATTTGACCTGCCCAGTGAAAGACCTGCCACAGAACTGAGAGTTTCGCCAGCTGTGAGTTAAGAGGGAGACATGATTGAAAAAGTTCAAGCTCTGCTTCCTAGCAGCCAATTTACCATCTGTCTCCCTCTCCCTCACGCCCCTTTTACAGCAAAAATGCAAACAATTTGTTTGACCTCTGCTGAATCCTTACAACTTTGGGCTTTGAAAGTGTTACTCTAACAAATAAAAACCAAACGTGACAGCACCAACAATTCAAAACTAATAAACCTAGGTAGCAGCAAGGCCTCTTGCCAGAGAGGGTAAGAAACTGTCAAAGGCTTTCTTATTAATTCATCCCACCTTCTCTTCTCCCTTCGGCCCACCTCTGGGAACAACTACAGGTACAGTTGAATCTATGCTGCCACGGTGTGTGGCTAAAAGTGTGGTCCTTCTCCAAGGTGACAGAGGGAGTGAAGCCCTCAGGTGTGATGCTCAGTGTGAGGAAGCAGGATGATGTGGACAGGTAATTCTGAGCACCCCCTGCTTTCAGCTCTGGGTGGCACACACCCACCTCTGACCTTGCACCAGCTCTGGTGCCCCTGAGGCACTGCTGTGAGCTGGTTCAGTTTGCTGGTCCACCAGAACTAGATGTTCCTGAGTGGGGCCAGTGGGCCAAACCAGCTTGCAGAGGTGTCTGATGGGCACTACAGCTGATGTGAGGAGCGGGGGAGAGAGAAGCAGGCTCTGTTTCACTGATGGTGCCCCACTAGCCTGGCTCAGCCGGGTGTGGAAGCACAGCCGGGTGTTGCGTTGCAGCCTTATTGCAGGAGTGGTGTGATTGCCAGCAAACGATGATAGTTCTGGCCGTCTCCTGAAGAGATTTCTTCTCAGGAGCATTGTTGATGCTGGTATAGACTGAGATGGTTCCAACCAATGTGTCATTTGTCTGGTAGACTATGAAATACTCTTGCAAAACTGGCCTGTGTTTCAAGACTTCATCTTGATCGTATTGATCCCCATGGCAATCCAAGCTGCTAAGTGACTCATTCCTCCTCTCCTTCACCCTCAGATAGGTACTTGTACCCCCAGTCCACGTTATTCAACAACTGTTGGAAAAGAAAAAAATAAAAAACACACTTCAGTTTTTCGCTCTTCAAACAGAACCCCCAAAGTCCCCATTCCAGCCTCCTGAAGCAGCCTTTGCTTTGCAAGCAAATCTCTGTAGGAAGAGATGAGAGCTGGTGAGAAAATCGCCTCGGTGCTCATGGGTTTTGCTGAGGTTGGAAGAGGGCAGCGTGATGTTCTTGCACAAAGCATTTTCTATTTCTGTGTATCTTAAGTAGCTTGGAATAAGAAAAGAAAGGCTTTTCTTGGGTTTACTGAAACTATAAAGCTGTGATATAATTGGGGACCACCCTGGATAAATAATGGGGTGTCAGGGACCTGGGGGAGGAGGGGGAAGAAAAGGGTTTAGTGTGGAAAATGAGACTCGCAGGTGAAGATGGACTTAACTTGATAAATAGGCTTGAAATGTGAGCTGAGATGCTAATCCCCTCAGGACAAATGTGAATTCTTCTTTTAGGGGTGTAGGGGTGACTTTATACTTGCTTTGACAACTTGGAAAAACCCTTTCTAAGAAGAAGGAAAGGGGGCTTTCCATTGTCAAGGAAGTAACTTGCTTATCATAGGGTGGTATTCTTCCCCATCATGTAATTTCACTTACAATTTTTGGATAAGTATAAATATTGTCAGTAAACAACAACTAAAAAAAAAAAAAATAACAGAACCGTGGCAAAGAGGTGCTAAAAGCAAGGAGGAAAACCACTATGGCAGAAGCAGGTGAGGCAGCTGCATTGCAGAAAGTCTGCCTGAAACGTAGGAGATGTGAGGAGGAAACTGTCACCCTGGTTAGGGGAGGGCAGCAG
Organism: Chloroceryle amazona; assembly: GCA_027560015.1. Classification (NCBI taxonomy): domain Eukaryota; kingdom Metazoa; phylum Chordata; class Aves; order Coraciiformes; family Cerylidae; genus Chloroceryle; species Chloroceryle amazona. The sequence continues at coordinate 218,761 of JANHFX010007195.1, read as the reverse complement.
ATAGACTCATACCTGAAGATGCAGGCAGTGGGGATGAAGCAACTCAATCTTGAAGAGATCGTGGGGCATTTACTTTGACATGACAGGGAAGGTCGTGGCAACTGAAGACTCCTGAGATCAGTGGGGGGGCCTTGAAGTTGCCTGGCAATGTGGTCACTGTCCTGAAAGTATGCTTGAGCAGAAAACTGTAAAGGGAAGCAGATGAGGTCAAAAAGCAGTTACAGCTGAATGGTCCTGTAATGTGATAAAGCCAAGGCCTTAGCTTTGCCATGGAGAGGACAGCATAGGCTGGGGAGCAAGGAGCCAGGACCCCTGTGAAGCATCACCAGGGAGGGACCCTGGGAGATCTTGGTGAAGCCACTCGGAGGCAGAGATATCACAGATTTCTTTGCAGGTGAAAGGAGAGGATGTGAGCAGAGCAATGGACTGGACAAGCTGTGTGTCTAGTTTGTGTATTTTTAGTCTTTTTTTGGCTGTATGCTCACTGCTGGAAGAACAATGCAAGATCAGATGCAGTGGTCCACACCAGGCAGTAAGAGTTCTGGCCAAGGCCCATCCAGACACAGAAATCTTCAGAATCAGTTGAACATTATTTTAATGAAGGTTGTTGGGTTTTGTGTGGGTTTTTTTACTATTATCTTTTCTCTTTTTGTCTGAGCTTATGCAGCAACTTTTGGTTTTTTCTGTCAATGAAGTGTTTGGGAAGCCCCTGAAAGGATGGGGATCTGGTGCTGCAGGCAGCTACGCTTGCTCTAACCAGGGTTTCAGGCTGGCTGTGTGGGTCTGAGGGCAGAACTGACTGGGCAACCCAGTACGCCCGCTCCCAGCCATTCCCTCAGCCCCAGTGCAATGTCTGTGGGGCTGGCGAGGGGTGAGGTTGGCCCTGGCCAGGCTCCAGGCAGATCTCTGGGGCCCCGGGGTGTTACAGATGTTAAGGCAATCCAAAAAGACAATATTCAATCCGAGGAGAAATGGCACTGTTCTCATCTTAGAAATAGAAATTGAGACTCAGAGCTGAGATGACTTTCCCAAGTGGGGGAGGTGGATGCATAGCAGCATCAGAAGTCCCAGGTGACCTCAGGCTCAGTCCCACTTACAATCTCCATTTCTCCCCCAGTCTTTACTCTTGGTGTACAACCTGTATGCATCGAAAGGCCGTGTAAGCAAGTCAACAAGAGTTTGCTCTGAGGTTTCACCCTCTCCTGTCAAACCACGAACAGCTGACCCATGAATTTTCATTCTTCTTTACTTTAACCAAGAACAACAAACCCATGGCTTGTACACTCTTCACCATCTGTGACAGGATTGAGAAGCAGCCTGAGAAGGGACCTTATTTCATACAGAGACCTAGTTTTGTTTCTTGTTTCTTTTTTTTTTTTTGCTTAGTTACTTCATAAACTTTAGTTGCAGTTACCACTTAGCTCTCAGTGGCATTACCATATCACAGAGCTGTTGCTTCATTCCAGGTTTTCAGCAACTGAAATATATCATGGGATTTTGTTGTAATGCAGGAAATTGCCTTCACATTAACAATCTGCCACTTCTGTAAACAAGAAATCCACTGATGTGACATGTCAGCACCGAACAGGAGGAGTCCTGGCTACCTTAGCAAACTGATGCATTCCTCAGTGGAAAACCCTGGGTATTAGGCATACTCGTGTAATGACACAATCGCTTTTGCTTATTTTTAGGGCAGGGGCTAGGTGCCTGCTCAGGATAGTTGGAGGCAGAGGACTTGCGCTGGAACCCCTCCAAGCTCTTTAAGCACACTTTGCTACCAAAGTTCCCCGAGGTCACAGGGTTGTGTGTGGAGATTTTTTTCCCCCCTTCCTTTGATAGCATATTAATAGCAGTATGCGTATTGGGGATGATAATACAGCTTTTAGCTAAGCCCACTTGTCTCTCGCATAGGCGGCCGCTTCTCTCCGGCTAGCGCGGCTGCTTTGACTACGTAATGACAGCTGTGTGGATATATGGACTGTGGCAATGGGCTGGCAGCCACTTCATTGTCAGCTCCCCTTTGTTCTCCCAGAAAAGAGAAGGCACAATAGGGAAGGTTTCATCCACATGTCAGACATATGAGAGACAAAGGGGTGATGGGAACTGACTGAACTACACGAGCCAAGTCACGCGGAGAAGTGCGCTCTTTCAGCACGGTTTAGCGACGGTGTGGTGGCCATCGGGCTGGTTGTAATTAACCAGCGAGCAATTAAGTTACAGTAAAGCCTCTGTGCTGCTTTACACCTTGCAAAAGGCTATTTCACATGGTGGGGTTTAGGGGGACACATTAACCCCTTGCACCTGAGCTGCCTCTCAGGTTGGTGGTAGGTGTTCAGCGTGGGAGCGAGAGAGGGTTTGTCGGAGAGGTGGGACCTTTCCTTGGGGCAACTCGCTCCTCTTGGGAGTTGCAGCAGCTCTTTGGCACATGCAAGACTTTAATCAGGTTTAAAGTGGAGAAGCTGCAGACATCAAAGTGAAATCCGGGTTGAGAACAATTGCTCTGAGATTAACTGGAAATGTTAATCAGCTAAATTGTGTGAGAGAAAATGTGTTTGGTATCTGTGGAGCTGAGGGAATGACAGTGAAAGGGGCAGTGGTAAGGTGGCTGTTTCTTATGGGAAAGCCAGAGGAAAAAAAATAAGTATTTTCTAGCCCAGGGCACAGGTTAGTGAGACGAGAAAGGTTGACAGTGTTACACTTCATGGTATTTCCAAATATGGGTCATCTTAAGGGGATCCCCTCAGACTGTCTCCCCAGTACAAGGGTATCGTGGGATGGCTCTGTCTAAAATAAGAAACAAATGTCACCAGAGATAAGGGGGTAAAACAAGAGGGTGTGGTAAATGTGTCCGGGTCGGATTTTTCATCAGTCTCATTTTTATTGCACTTATGTCTGGGTAACTGTAAACCTCAGGAAAGACGGATATTAACCCGAGGGAGAACATGCCTGAAAAAAAAGTAGTGCAGTGGTTTTCATCAGAAAGTGCCTGTTCATCAGATGGGACCTTTTGGATGAGATGGACAATAGAGGGTTGGGAGTTTTTTAAGGAACAAAAAGTGTGGTAACAATGGTTAAACTGGTGTGACAAGTGTGGTTTTGCAACTGAATGTGAGTTGTGTAACAAGTACCAGTGCAACCCTTCACAATTAGGCAAATTTACATTTTTGTCTGGACCAAAATTCAGAATATCCTAGTAAGAATTTTAATTTTTGTCTTAATTTTGACCAGAAAATGTTTTGACAATGTGAAAAATGTCACAGGATGGGGAAACTGTTTCCTGATGTTTTCTACCAAGGTGAAACCCTAAAGTGTTGTGTTGTGTTTTGTTTTTTACTGGCTATCTTTTTAATTACTTCCTATGACGTAACAAAAAAAAGTTAGTTGGAATTTCTCAGAGCTCCAGTCTATGTAGTCACATATCTCCTATTGTTGTCAAGTAAAGTTATTTAATACTTGTACTGATTTAGAGAAATTATGTATTTCAGATCCATCTGATGGATTGCCAGTGGTTACAGGATGAGTTGGTTTATCTGTGTGTTGCTGTCCCAGTGTTTTGAGAGATCACTGAGTTTGGTTCACAGAGTTTCAGTGAACTGAAGGTAAATTTAGTTCACTGGAGTTGACAGTTTCTAAGTTTCATGCAAAATCCCAAGTGTTTTGTAGAAACTCCTGAGGCTGTGTCCTCCCATGAGAAAGCACACTGGAAAACCAGTTTATGTAGGAGAAGGTGAAAAGCTTCACTCAGTTGTGAGATCCACAAACCTTTGCTCTTAATTCTGTATGTCCAGCTGGCAAAAGAGAGGGAATTTCCTCTGATAAAATAATTTTTCTTATGCATATAGTGGTAAATGCTGAAGATGCTGCAGCAGGGCACAAACCCTGCATGCCTCAGTTATAGACCTACTGTGTTTTCTGATCCTTAACATTTAGTTCTCTCTATCCCTTTCCTTACTCACTGGCAGCCCCAGGGACTTCTTCAAAGAGGTATCAAAAGTGCTGTGCCAGGAGCAGTGGTTTTCCATGTCCCTGGACCATGAGCTCTAGCCAAGGTGGCATCCCATACCTCTGGGATGTTCAGCTTTTAAACAAGGTAATGGCTTTATTAGCCTTGGGTCCTGGCTTCAAGAAGAGATCCCTTCTCCTTAGCTTTGTGAGGCTGGGGATGTGTCACCCAATTAAGTACTTCAGTCTTTGGGAATAAAATTCTCTGAGAGCTGTGCTGTTGGGTGTAATGCAGCAAAAGAAAAAGGCATAAATATTGTAATAATCATACTCTACTACTGTGCTATACTATTGCAGGGTGTTAATATGAAACAAAAATGGATTATGCAGAAAGTGTGTTACTGGAGATATTACTTTCTCATGGAAATGTATTTTTTAATAAAATTAGATTTCTGGTGCCACTTACACTGGTGTAATGCTGATGGCCTTACTCTGCTCTGGCATGTGATTTCCTTTAGCCTCCACCAAATCCCTATGAGATGAGATGCACGTGAGGTGCCAAACAGGGGCTCAACCAGCTTGCAACTGGTATTTGCATTTGTGGGTTCAAAAGTATTTGCTGCTTTGTGAAGAAGAGAAGGTATTAAAAAAAGTACAGTTGCAAATAGCTGAAAAATCTGCTGTAGTCTAAGAAAAAAACCTAAAAAGTTGGTATGAAAAGTAGAGGAATTGGAAAAATAGTGTAAACTTTAAATCCTCGTGCTAAAATTGCATGTACCTCGATGCAGAAGATGGCCCAGCAGCTCAGAAGTGGCACGTGCAGGGGCACTGCGTTCCTCACCCAAACCTCCAGCCACCTCTGGAAGTGTCAGTCCATCCCTTGGACTGGGAAAGGTGCCCACCTGGTTTTTGTTGTCTGTGCCTGGATGTGGCATCCCCCAGGCAGCATGGTGCTGGACCCGTGCAGAGGAGAGCTGCTAGAGAGAGGGGTGCTCCATGCCCTGGTATAATCTCAGAGGATGATCTGAAAAACCACCCTCTGTTTAACTAAAACTTGTTTTCAGCCTATTTTTCAGGTTGATGGTGACAGGCAACCCACATACTGGCAGAAATCTGCTTCTGCCCGCCCAAAACTGCAAAGAATTGTAGGGAATTAGGGAGTTTGTTACTTGCCTGATTGCTTTTTCACACTTAAGCTATACATAGCAGTGTTAGTTTGGGGTCATTTAAGGCTCCTTTATATATCACTGGAAGGCTTTTCTTTTCCAGTAGTCACAAGGGTGACAGTGCAGACTGCTTCTCTCTTCTTTTACACCAGGAATTAAGCTATGTTCACAAATGCATTGCTGTTGAGCCCTGATCCAAAGAGGGCAGAAAGTCATTCCCTAGGCTTGGACCTAAATCCGCTGGGCACAGCGACCCAACTGGGACTCCAGTCTCTCTCCTCTCCCTCTGCACATTCCTCATCAAAGCCCCAGTTCACTGATGCACTTGGAAATGTACTTAAAAAGGAACTACACTATGGTTCAGAAATAGTAAAGAAGTTCTTGAATCGAGATAGTTTAGGAAAAATTAATTAGAGTGTTTTGGCTAATTTAGGCTGAATGTGCCCAACTGCACAATCTCAGAATTGGGTAGCTGGCTCCTGCTGTGGGTTTTATTTTGTTGATTTACATGTTCTCTGATCAGAAATAATTAAATAAATCCTTGTTCCATCTCTGAAGTAGAAAGCCTCTTTAAATTGTGTGTGCATGCTTGCACTTTTGATAATTCTACTTAGAAGATATAATTACATTTATTTTTAGACACCTAAAAGAAGGCAACTTTTCTGTCTTTCTAAGTTTGTGATTATTGTTGAGAGTCAGGAAGATATTTTTCAAGTGTACTATAGACGACATGCTCATTTCATGTTCGTTCTGAAGATGAGATGCTCATCTTCCTGCTGTATTTTAAATCACTCCTTAAGAACATGATTTTGGGGGGAAAAAAAAAGATATTTCATTGCCTGGAGAAATAGTCCTTTCCAGAAATGAGAGTTCCAATAGTCTACAGAGGATATTCCTATTAAGCAAAATGTTCTATAGATGAGCACTCAAAGGAAGCTACCCTGAAAATATATTGTTCATATCTGAACATATTATCTAATTGCAGCCTAATCTGAAGATATTAAAGTAATACATTATATGGCCTGAAAATTAATGCATGAAGTATATGGCAAAACAGACAATTACATGCCAAATACAGCAGCAGATTTCAAAATAGAAATACTAATTAAAGGAATATAAAGAAATGGATAATTTGGGGAAATGTTGCTGTGGAATTATAGCTGGTTAGTTCCATATATAATTCTACAATTTTTCAAGTATGTCTTTTAAAAAATAAATTGCTGTAACTAAAATAATTCGCTAAGAGGAAGCAGACTCAAAATATACGGCTCTGTTTGTTGTCAGGTTTATTCAAATGGATTCCCAAATACTTGGAAATTGGGTTAAATGTCTAGAAACCGGTGTTGTACCTCTGACCTGACAAAGAAATGCCTGTCTCCTTGAAATAAATAATACCACCTTTCTCCATATCTGTGCTGCTCTAGAAAAGCTTGCCTGTACTTCAGGAATTTCATTCCATTTCTAATTCCAAAGTGAGCTGGGTTGACAAACCAAGGGCAGACTTAGAATATTATGGATTTTTTTCCACCTTGGTTGATTAACCTCATACAGTTTATTTGAATAATGTCTAAAAGCTCTAATTAGCAATGGCTAATCTGCCCCCCAGATGCCTGCTATTGATTTTGCCTGCAGTAAACTAATCCAATTGCCCTCCTTATCAGAGCTAGGGTGGCACAACTGGCCCGTGTACCTGTCAGAGTAGCAGTGGGGAATGGGGTGACTCTGTGGGGCACAGGCAAGAAGCTGGGCTGTGAAGTTGGATAAGGAGAGGAGGTACCTTGTGTGCTGAGCCAGCGGGGAGGAAAGTCCTGGATCCAGTGGTGCTGCTTTCTGGGTGTCATCCTGCTCCCATATGAAGAGGAGAATCAAAACCCAGAAAGAGATGAGAAGGGCAGCATGTTGGTTATTGTGCCAGGGGAGAAGAGGGAGCTTATCCAACAACAGTTCACTGTTGTTGATTTAAAATGCTTTTCAGGTCTTAGTCTGGGTCTCGGGGGGGCTTTAGTGCTACCCCCAAAACGACAGTGTTCATGTAACAAGACAACATCTATTATTGCTTCCTTTGATAGCATTGTGTTTGCAGAGGCTTTGATATTGTCTATAAAAACTAATGCTCCGTTGAAACTTGGCTGTTAAAAAGCAAAAAGCAAACCCTCAGTCTAAAAGCAAAGTGTTTTCTTTAATAAAATGTGAAGGCCTCTTATTTTTTGTTGTTAGCCTATTTGTAAAAATAGCTCAAAAGAGAAGTTCAAGCAGATTTATTTTGCATTTTAGTAGAGCAAAAATGCTGTTTTCTTTTCTGAAACTGCCCTTCAGAAGTGATTAGTCAATACTGGGGACATTTTCTGATACTTAAAATGAGGTGTCAGTACGTGAGTTACACTGTGATGCATTGTTTTTTCATTGATGGCTTCACGTGGATTGCAGTTTCTGGTTTTATTTAAGTCACAGCAGGATAGGTTTATCTATTTATTATCCCTGTAAAAATGTTATTAATAAATTATCTTAAGTAGCACAATGAGGTTTTTTCCCCCCTCAAATAGTCCTGCTGTGGATTTGTCAGGGCAGTAAGATATCGTGTTCCTCCCTGTACCTATTCTTGCAGCTTTCTGCACTGAGTATGTGTTTTGGAAACAGTCCAACGTGATCCTACAAATCCTGTTTGTCTGTGTGGTTTGTTTTACAAGAGCACTCACATGAGTTGGGGGTGTGTATGGGGGATGGGGGTCCTTTGCCATTTTTTTTCCTTAAAAGTCAGTGAATGATTGGCAGATCCTGACTCACTTTTTGCTGCGTGTCCTTGGACTGCCACGCGGTTTGGTTGCCACAGTTACATGCAGCCAACATCACGCGTACTCTAACACTCACCTCTTCCACGTTGTCTTGGATGAGGAAAAAGAAGGTTGGCTTTTTAATGCTACTGCTGACTCAGTGTGATGCTCATCCTGCGTGGTGAATGTCTCTTGGGCTGGCAGCTAGTCCTTATCCAAAGGGTTTCTGCTGTCCTTAGTGATGTCTTCAGGTTTTTCTGGGGGCTCTGTTTTCACTGTCATAAGAGGTTACTTTTCTGTCTGGCTTGTGGTAGGTTTGGGCAGGTGACCCTGCCTTCTGAAGGCTTTGATTTGGTGGGTGGTGCATCAGCACTGCAAAGTCTACCAAGAAGTGCCAGTGGTATCAACGTGTTTATGGGGTCAGATGTTCATTACGTCGCTAGATGCAGCAGCTAGCAATCTGTGGACCAAATCACGAGGTGGGAGACACTAGCAGGGAGCTAAGGAAAGGCCTAATAGGGACAGCTTACATGGACCATGTCAACTGATGTTTTGGAGCCTGACAGAAGCAGGCCCCCAGGAAAAAAATAAGCATGGAGACTTCTCACTTTAGGAAACCTTACAAAGCACAGTGCACTGCACTGGTTGCCTGTCCAGTAGCTGATGGAGAAGGGATCTTGGGAGGCATGACTAAGAGGGGAGAAGATGGAGAAAGTGCACTAGAAATCTTTGGATTTAGGAAGTGGGTGTTTATGTTTGGTCCAGTTGCAGGTGAGGAGTGAGAAACAAGGTTTAGTGAAAGGAATTGTAACAGCCTCAGATGGAGATGAAAGTGAAATGGTTCTGGCAGTTGTCTCTGGTGGGGACTGAAATATGATGGTACATGTGAAAAAGCCCCAAAGATGCTTCAGGAGTGAGGTAGAATAAGTGAAAGCCCAAATGAGCCACATTTGTGAAACCCAAAAGGTGGCTTTTGGATGATGTTGAGACTAAGGTAGCATCAGGGTTTGGGATACGGGCAAACCTTGTGGAGGGAATGAGAGGAGCGAGTCAAACATTAATTTGGAGGAAGCTGGAGCAGGGCTGAATGAAGCAGGTAAGTGAAATGTGATGGGAAGATGCGATACCGAGGCAGGGGTTGAGGATGGAGGATCGTCCTCATGGCCAAAGGCTGTAGATATGAATCCTCAGCCTAGAAACCAGTACCCAAACATCTGAGGGCAGGGGAGATTCTCCAGAAAGGGAGGGTGGAGCAAGAAAAACAAAAATCCTGGAAAGATAAACACAGTAGAAAGGGCAGCTTTAGAAGCACAGGCGTCAAGGCATTTAGCAGTTACGAAGAGGAGAACTTGATTGCTGTCTCCTGTGCTGAGCATAAGGAAGATTGCTAATGAGTAAAATATTTCGAAATGGAAGAAAATGTTGAAAGCAACAAAGTCAGTCATATTCTGAGCGAAGCCAGGGAGTCCTGCCAGAGAATCTGAGGAGCCAATGCAGTGAGTTGTCTCCTTGGTTATTCTTCTCTCTCCTTGGCGTTACGCTTGCTGTTTGTGAAGGCTCCTCACAAGCTGCTTGATTCACACAGAGCGGGAGTCGAAGCCTTTCGCTTCGACCTGGGCAAGGGGGAAAACTCTGCACAGCCTCGAAGTGCTGGGGAGGCTGGAAGGGGCTGACGGCCGTTTGCGGTGCTGTGGAGTTGTTTAAGGCCTCTGAGGGGAATTTTCCTTCTTTCCACAGTATATTAATAGTGTAAACCCCCTTAGCTCTTCTCTGGAAATAGATGGGCAGTCAGCACGTAGTGACAGGGTGTACGCTGGTTGAGTAGCTGTGTGGTGTGTTATGTGCGTTTATTATTCAGCTTCCACCCTGTGATGCTTTGCCAGAGGAACAGAGAGAGCTGCTGCAGCTGGAGAGAGGGGGAAAGAGAGGGGGACGGGATGACATGAGAGAGCATGAGGTACAGAGGGATCAGGTAGCGTTGGGAAGAATGCGAAAAAAGAGTCTGGAGAACCTTCAGTGAGAGAAATATTCAAAGCTCAGCCAGTGGGAGTTATGGGAATATAAATGAAAAGTACGAGCTCCGAGAGGGAAATACGTAATAGCACAGCTGAGGAAATGGGATTTATTGTGTCTCACTGTGGGTAGCTGTATTTCCCATCCCCTTGTCTTCACTGGGATGCGATTCTTCTGAGTGATGAGGTGACCTCAGCCAGCGAGGATAAATTCAAGGTCCGTGGCATTGTTAGCCAGCTCTGGAGGTGCATTTCTTGATTTGCTTTTGAGAATTCACATAGTTACTTTTAAATAATGGCAGTGGTATTTCACTATAAAATGCCGCTTTAAATAAACTACAACTTTGTGCAGCAGATAGCTGTAAAATAACAGCCCAAGCGAGGAAAATGATGTATGTAAGGAGAGGATAGCAAGGAGAGGGTGAAATTCTGAAAAGAAGTCTTTGTGTTTCTTTTCCTAAGCTAATAAATATTTCGCTGGTAACCATATTGCTTCTCTGTGTGGTCTGGTATGCCATTTGTTTTCTCTTCACAAGCCATGCTGCAGGGAGTGCAAACTGAGCAGTGAAGTCAGCTCTGAATGGTGTAAGAAATGCATCTTGGCACGCCTCAGATATTTTCAAGTGTGTTCGTGTGTACCCCCTCGAGGCTAAGTTCTCCAGGGCATGAATTGGGGCTTTTTTCCCTGTTTAGGATATTTTGATTGATTTGTTCGTGCTGCCCGTAAGTAATGAACTGTGATTCATAGTTCTGCAGAGGAAAAGCAGGACACCTGGCATTTGGCAGAGAGCATCTTAAAGTCTCCCCAGAACAGGCTGTGGCAGTTTGGGGCAGATTACTGAACACTTCCTTACTTTTACCCTCAAGTAACACCCAACTCTGCTAATTGTGATCACAGCAATGGTCTGGTCCTGCAGTCCTTCATTCTCCTCTTTGGCCTCCTCAACTTCCACATTCTCTCCATGCAAAATACCATTGCAGAGATTTACCTTCTGAAACCTGCTGCCCTTCCCGTGCCCATCTCCTCCTCCAATCCCTCCATGGTTTATGTTGTTTGTCACGTGAAATTCAAGTGTCCTTCCTACTTGTTCTTTATTTCATCACCCCATCCTAATTTTTTATTTTATTATATTATATTATTTTTATAATCTTATATATGTTATTTTT
>JANHFX010007195.1:173968-195544 GCA_027560015.1 Chloroceryle amazona | reverse complement strand
AGAAAACCCTGCCTGCTTTGCTGGCAGAGCTTCTGGTGAGCTGTCCTGGCTCCACTGCTGCTGGTGGCAGTGTTCCCAGAGGAGAAGGTCAATCTGCACCATGTCCCTGGTCATCCTTCTCTGCCTGGGCCTCCAGGTGGAGTTATACCTGCCCCAGGCTAGAAGAGACCGTACCCTTGGTGGTCTTATGTGTTAAAAGCAAGGCCCACACCAGAAAATTCTCCATGGAAAAAACTCTGCCATAGATGTATTATTCCAGATGAAATGTCCTTTAGCTGGCAGGGCTTATTTAGCTCTGGGAATCTTTGCAAGATGGGGAATCAACAAGGGAAGGAGTTTTTGGTGGTATAATCTACTTTAACACCACGAGTTTTAAGCCCAGCCTTTCTTGCCTAATGAAGACGTAACAAGTTGTGCTTGAGAGTATTTCATTTGGGATTGCTCCCTCTTATTTTTCACTTGAAATACAAACCCATTTAGCCAGGGACTCCTGTGCCTGAAAAGTATCACAGTATTTTTAAAAAAAAAAAAGCTACAGCAATGAGTAATTTGGTATCTCACCTATAACAGGTTCCTAGATGTGGAAGATGTTTCTTACATTTACCAGCACAAGATAAGAAGGTGCTTCTGTGCTAGTTTTGTGAACGTTGCACACAGCGTGTTCCTCCTTGTGTGGGGGACAAAACCAGAACAGGATGCAAACTGCTTCAGATTTCTCCCATTGCTGACCTTGCTGCCACTTGTGGCAAAGTGAAGACAACAAATCCTTGGAAATCACCATGTGTGTGTTTCAATTTTTAATTGAAACTTTTTAACTGAGCTGAAAGGGGGGTGTGGGGGGTGAGAGAGGGGAAAAAACAAAACAACACACTTCCCTCTGCTCCCAGTGAAAAGAAACTAGAGTTATTAGATTCACTTCAATTGCCTCACCTGACCTGAAATGAACTCCCTCCCTCAGGCCTGTAAGAAAATTCAATTAAAAGGTCCATCTGTGAGGCAGCAGCTGAAGGGGAATTACTGTAGGGAGGTCCACATTTTCATAAAAAAAGAACCCCCCTCTCCTCCCTCCCCTCCTTCCTCTCCTGTCCCTGATTAGACCCGTTCCTAACTGCTAAACCACAACTCCCCCCAATTAACCAGATCTGACCAAGTAGCATTTATATGCTCTATTCAGATGTAGAAACACTATAGATTTGGTACATCCCTTAAACATCACGGAGGTGGGAGAGGGGGGAAGAGCAGAGGACAGAGGTTGGGAATCAGAACAGCCTACCCCAATTAAGCTGGCTGATGCAGGGGGATTAATGGCTGCTAATATGCAAAAGGCTCTGCTGGCAGGGAAAATAATCACCATAAGGCAACAACAGTGTGCAGCAGCTTAAAAAACACAGAGGTGACAGGGGGAAAAAACTGCCTGCAAGTACCCTGTCTAGAAAGCCTCACCAGCCTGCTCGCAGCACTCACCCCTGCCTGTGCTCTTACCATCAGAAACTTAGCCTAGGTGCTTGTCCAGAGTCCGGCCCGTTCTGTGCATGGTGTTTAGAGTGCTATTCACATTAAAGTACTCCAGAGAGCCTGGGTGGGATGGGGGCAGCGCTGGAGAGTGAGCCCCTGTGAGCACACGTGGCTGTCCAGGAGGGCAAGGGCCAGCTCTGCTCCTGGGGCTGATGGTGATGGGGCTGTGCCCTCGCGTTGCCTTCCACCTCTGGGCTGCTGCCCAGGAAGAATCAGGAACAACCATACCTTTTATTTTCTTAGTAATGCTTTTTCAGGTGCATTATGCTGGGGGTTGTAACCAAACCCCCAAGTGTTTCCTCAGGCTCCTGTGCATTTTACTTTCTACCAGCAGAAAACCTGATTTAGCCGTGACTGCGAATACGTGCGCTCCCGGTGCACCAGCTTCATTTGTGTTTGCACGGTGCATAATCAATCCCTTCAAAATAGCTGTCTCCCAGTGCCTGCTCCCCTGGTGTGGTGGATATTGTGCCGAGTTACATCCGTTCAGGAGGGTTTGTTCAAATATCAACACTTTGTGCTCCATCAGGTAGGGCTCTCGGAGCAGAGCACAATTAAAATCTTCTCGCTCCCCTGCTAAGATATGCACATAGTGCTGTTTGCTTAGGAACAGAGATGGAACAAATCCTTCTAATATAGGTTGGGACAGTAAGGGGGGAAACATATTGCCAATTCAAGACATGAAAGAGGCGTTAAGCTTGCTATTAGGTTTTCTTTTTTGTTAAGTATAAGACTGAGCATAATGAATCTGTGCCTTTGCTTTGCAGATATTTGGCACGTAAGATATTTCAGCCTGCACGGAACAGTTTGGCAAATTGGTCTTTTGGTGTCTTTATTGGCTTGTTTTCACTTTTTCATTAAATATGTAAAATGAACCCTGTTTTACTGCAGTATCAACTGAAACTCTATTAAAAAAAAATTATAGACAGTTCAGACAATAAAAGGCTTGTAAATCAAGCAGACATTGGTTATCTGCTCAACAAGATCATTAACTGCGCACAGAGGGAGACAGCTGAGGCAGGCCGCTGGAGAGAAGATGCTAAAAATTCATTTCATAAGGAAACTTTGCCCTGCTGAGTTTGATTTGTTTTAGGGACACTCCCCTACTTTTATTATTCAACTTCCAAGGCAGCCTTTGAAATCTCTGTGGCTTGCAATGAAGGGTTCTGGTTGTTTTGGGTATGTTTTTTGTTTTGTTTTGTTTTTTCCAATGAGTATTTCAGTGAGACATCCAAAATCTCATACGTATGAATTGTCACAGCTTGACAGATTTGGAACCTCATGATGTTAAATCAAGTCCTAGTAGAGCTGGGTAGGGGAGTGTGAAATAGTGTCATTGGCTGCTCCTATCCCGAACGCTTTGCACTGGAAATATTGAATATTGTCTTCCATAACATGCCTATAATTAATATTGTGCATGGCACCCTCTCTGCAGCTGCTCTGTGTGTGTGTGGTGTGTGGGGGTTTTTTTGCAAAGCTCTCCAGCTGCTTTCAAGCTGTTCCGTTGAATCTGCCACAATATTCGTGTCCTCCCCACCACTGCACTGAAGAACACTTGGCAATTTGTTTCTTTTCAACTCTTTCAAGTCCAGGTATCTCTCATGATTAATTGAGAGTCAAAACTCAATAGAGATTGGGTGAAGAGGGATGGGGAAGCAGGTCAGCTCGCAGCGGGCCAGATTTGGAATAAGGGTCTCTCCAGAAAAAGGAGATTCTTCAGATATTAGCACCCTTTGCCTAGAGCTGTTCAGGAAACCTTGGTTAAAACGTTTAACGTCTCTCTGCCTCTTTTTCCTCCATGTACAAGAGAGATCTCTCAGAACCGATGTGAGAATCATTTCCTGAGTGTGGTCAAGAGATTTTGGTTCTTGAGAGAGAAGCAATGTTGTCAAACACTGAGATATAAGAGCAGGAGAGCAGGTACAGGCAGCCTTAGGTTACAAGACTTAAAATGGATAGTTGAATGACCTGTTTCCCCTTCCTTGTGACCTCCCTTTGCTTTTATGTTTGCTTTTTTTTTTAAAGCCAGCCACTTGTATATATAATCATCTCATAACTTAAAACAGTACTCTTCCTCTACCGATGATAAATTTGGGACGCATCCTTAATGCAAGGGATTAATGGAATATCCTTCAGCAACACGAGATGAGATCTGAGGAACTGAGTGATAGAATGTAATGGCATGGGCAATCACTTAGGGGTTAATAAGAATTTATGTTAAAATGGGAATCCATCAACTGTAAATGACAGAGAAGGAGAAAGACAAGACTGGCCTATTAGTCCATCACAGAACATCGGTGAACCTCTGAAATGATATGGTCAGGGGAAAAAGAAAAACCCAAAAAGGCAGAAAGTGCAAAGATGTATCCGACAGATAATTTTCAGCAAAGAGGAGGAGAAGGAGAGAGTATTAGTTCACTGGGCTCCCGTTTAGGAGACTTTGTTTCTGGTCATGCCCACTGGCAAGAGTTGAACTCAGACTGCATCAGAGACAGGCTGCTTGGACAATTAGGAAAATGGGGAGTTTATCCCTTGGCAGGAGATTAGAAGAGCTGAACTTGTTCAGTCTGGGTAAGGGATGTTTAAGGCTATTTTTTATCTATAAAGATACAGGGCTTAGGAATGGGAAGAAGAGCTAAAGAACAGTGCTGGCATGAGGATAAATGGATGTTCACTGGACACAATGAAATTTAGCAAATGCTTCCCAGTTGTCCTGGAGAGAGGTTCCAGAGCAGTTGTCCTGCAGGAGCCAGACAGGACAAATGGGCTCTCTGATTTTAACATGGCACCAAGTTGCTTAACGGAAGGTTCCTATGCATCTGGTTTTGGACAGCCCCCCTTGAGAATTCAAGGGATCTGAGATCATCTGAGAGCGAGCTGATCATGAGTCCTGAAAACATGGCTTGGTACCAGCTTTGGCTTGGCTGAACCCAAAGGTGAAATATCAGAAATCATTAGTTAATTAAAAAAATATGGATCTTGATTTAGCACAATACAAATGGGGCAGGTGCTACACTTGAAAAGCAATTATTGCTCGTTTATGTGATCATCTAAGTCACACAGGGCTTTAGCGTGCCTCTCCTCTTCCCCTTTGCACACTGGAGTGAAAGGTAAGAGTGTTGTGCTATGGACTGACAGGTTTCTGCTAAGAGGAGGGGCGGGCGATTGACGTGAATTATGCTGCATTACGGATCTGTAACTTCTGTTGTCATTTATGAATATCTGCATGGCCATGAGCATCTAAGTGTTTGCTTCATTTTCTTTGCCTATAAAAGTGGGATTCCTGACTTCTCTGCTTCCTGCGCACAGCATTTGTGAGGCTTCCTTCGTTATTGTTTGCAAAGCTTTCTGAATATACAGAGCTCTATGCAAATGTCAGGTTGCTCACCTACTTATATCCAGCAATTTAGAAGCACTTTAGGCAGATAAGGTTTAATTAGAGTTGTGGAAAAGTACAATAACGGTAGGATTTTATATGTCCCAGTATATTGCTGCCTGTGCTACATGTAAATGAGGAGGCCAGAAATCACCATTGGAATGATCTGCCACGGCTGCCTGAGTGCTAAGCCATAGGAAGGACTGTCTGTGTTTTTTCCTGTTTAAGCTACTTTTGCTTTGCAACTTCCCCCCTCCCCCTATTTATTTACCTTTAGAGAAGGCCCTTGTATAGGCACGGACTTCTGAACAGGAGATTAATTGATAATTGATTTGCTTTTCTCACTGATCTCTTGCTAACTCCTGAGACGGAGTTAATGGATCGTAGCTTTAAAAACATTTTGCTCCATTTTTTATGGATTCAGAAGAACACGTTGCCTTCCAAAGTAAATCTCTGCTATTAAAACCAGCGAGCACCTTTCACATCAGCAAGATTTAGCCTCGCATTTCTAATGGAAAGGTCTAGAAAGAAGAAGAATCCAAGCTTTTCCATGCCTGCATGGGTCTCCTACAATGATTCAAATGATGTTTAAAGCCAGACCTTGGAGTTTGTATATTTAATAGGGATTTGTCTTTTTTAGTTGTGCTTCTTGCATTTGCTACTTGGGTTGTGTTTAGCTGACTTTGGAGTAGATGCCCATAAGTATCTGAAGAGCTGCTGTAGGTGTTACATGCTATAAATCATAGGGTCAAATTCTTGCCCCAGAGAAATCAGTGACAAAAGCTTCTATAGATTGGGAAGGAATTACGATTTCACCCATTCTGTTAGCACGAAAGTGATGTTAAAGCAATGCTAAAATAAACTGTGGAAGCTTTTGCCTGGTAAGTTTGACTATTTGTTTGGATCCGTGGTCCATTATTCAACTCTAATGACCACTATTTATTTGTTCAGTCCAACAGCATTAATTTTTTTTGGCACGTCCTTATTTTCTTAATGCCTTAAGCCTGAAAAGAGGTACGTGTGTGGTCTTTATTGTCTACATGCAGTTGTGTGGTCTTTTGCACTTACACTAATTTATCTGTTTACTGGATTAAGCCTATCATAAATATTAGTTGAGCTAAGTAGCTTACATTTGGCTAGGTAAAACCTCACTGATTCATAGGTTGTTTGGTTTTCCGTGTTATCTGAACCCACCCACCAGTTGTGAGACTCGCAGGAAATATCTGCGTTTTACCTTTTTTTTTTTTATCCTGTGAGCAGTTCTTCTTGATAAGAGTTAATACCAGGATAATAACAGCATGACAGCTGTCGTTCCACATCTTCTGCTGTGAAATGCCAGCCTCAGAAGCATCACATCTCTGTGGCCCAGAATTTAAATGTTAAATATTCAAGATCAGAGCAGCTCTAGTATTTTGGACTTAGAGCTTTGCTTTTGGCCCCTGGTAAGAAGCTGGGGGTGAGAGCACAACTGTAAGAGCCTGCTCCTGCTTTACCTCTTAGCAATGCATGTGGTAATTTTGATAGCCTCAACAGGGAATCCTTTTGCCTCGCTATGCGGTCTGAAGATGTAAGGGACAGGTTATAGTCTTGCCTGAATACAATACTGTTGTTTAAACCCTCACTCCCTATATGAAGATGTGTTTGTGCTGCCTTAAAACTATAATAGCAATGCAGGAAAATGAAAACTCTTGGCCCATTTTCACGTAGTCCTCTGGTTTCCATTCCATTGTTCTTTTAGGGGTGGGAGGATTTTTATTTTATTCCTTGAAACAGCTTTGTGTGTGACAGAAGAGGAATAATGAAATCAAATGGAGCAAAATCCAGGCAGACCATCCATTCATCAGCCCTACTCCTTGGGTCAGCACTCCTAGTTTCTGAGCAGGTTAGGAGCAAGAAACTCCATGCAAGCTTGTTTTGCTTTGTGTTGTGTACGTGGATCATTCCCCGCAATAAATCTTGCTGCACACCAGCCCTTTCACTCTCTGATGTTAACAAGACTGGGATCTGCGCGTATACATACGCATGTTGTCTGTCTCGAGTTGGCAACACGTTGATAAGAGGTTCATTATAATCCACCACTGTCAGAAGCAGTTCTGAAATGATCTGCAAGGTGAAACATCGTGTATATATTGAGGTTGACTTTTTATTTTTTAATTAAATAGAAAAAGTGTCAGGAAACTTTCTTCAAAGGTGCCAGGCAGCTGTTTCTTCTCAGGCATGTTGTTCTTTTCCGAGGCAGTGGATCTTTGATAACTGTCTCTCAGTACCCTCAGAAGTGTTTTCCAGGTTAGGAGGATGAGAGAGAAGAGATGGCAGTCGTGATGCCACTGGCTGATAAAGCCAGAATGCAGACTAAGCCTTCAGATCAATAGGAATGCAGAAGGCTGTAACACCAGACTGCCTGGTGTCAGCTTTAATTTTGCTTCCTGTGACAGCTGCACCCAGCTTCCAGCCTTTAGAGCTGGGGGGAACCTCCCCCTGCTCCCCAGGTCCCCACTGCACAAGCAAACCTCTCGTAAGCACAGGAAAGATGGGGAGGCAGGAAAGCATCACGGCTAGCCATCAAATGCCTGCAGTTGTTTCCTTCCCTCTGGCCTTTACCCCAGAGATGTCCATGGATGCTTTTGCCATCCTCTGATGCTCCAGTGTCCTAAGGATTCCTCAAAACCTTTCACTGGAACAGGTTGCCCATGGAAGTTGTGGATGCTCCATCAAGGCCAGGTTGGATGGGGCTTTGAGCAACCTGGTCTAGTGGGAGACATCCCTGACCATGGCAGGGACTGTTGGAACTGGATGATTTTTAAGGTCCCTTCCAACCCAAACCATTCTATGACTCTCCAAGCTCTCGTACCCCAGGACACCAAGCTGTCTGGACAGCCACCTAAGGATTTAGCCCTCACTCTTCTGAAGTTTTATGCAGAGTAAGACTTTATATTAGTGGACCTACTGTATTTTGGTTTTTTTTTAGGTAGGACAAGCAGGTTTCAGCTTTAACCAGAGTTGCAGTAGCTGTCTGTGCAGACAGCTAAGCAGTGTGCACTGGCTGGTGGCATGGGGTGACCTGGACAGGGCAGCTGGTGGGAGAGCAGAGCAAGACAGGCTGCCCCCAGCACCCACATATCTTGTTTTGGTGCCACTTGTGGGGTCTAAAACTCCCCTCACTCACAAGTTTTATGCTAAATTACTGTAACCTGGATGTAGCAAGAACTGTTGTGACCTTCTCTATGGCTGCAACACCGAGTAAAGGTGAGGGTGAAATGCTTTGGTTTACTTCCCATGCAAGGCCTAAAGAGAGGCTCTGATTCTGCTGATTAAGCTGTTAGATGGCATTCTTGATTTGAAAATCCAAGACTGGGTTATGAAGCCGCTAAATACTGAAAAGCATTTACAGAAAGGGTGAGGAAAATGAAGAGAAAGAAGTCTTTCTTTGAAGCCTCAAATTTTCAGTTTTCAAAAGTTTACGGAATGTTTTATTTAATCAGCTTTGTTTATTGAGCATCAAGGGATGCCTGCAGGGAAAACACGTAACACCTGAACTTATAGTATAAAACTCAGTAGGAAAATGCAAAAAAAGCAGAAGGAATGCTGGAGAGAAATGCAATGTATAACCCTGCATCTCATTTCTTCCAAATTCCAAGTGGCTGCAGGTGTGTTTTTAAAAGAAATTCTGATTTTGAATCTGGTGAGCCTGCTTGTGCCCAGCTCAAACCAAAGTCCAGCATTCAGGAACCATTCGCCCAGACTGTTTGGGAATTCTGAACTTGAGTGTAAAATTTGCAGTGTTAGTGAATTTACTTTTCTTACTGTAGTTGTATTGGAGTCCTGGAAAACCCTTGATTTCCCATTCATGTCTGTGTATGTCTAATACACATAGGCACAAACAGTGTATATAAAAATTGAAGAGTGCCTTGAGGATTTAAAGCCTCTTTCCAGACTTACTGTGTATTTTTCTGCATTCTGCAGCATGTAAGTGTTAGTTTTAAAATCAAATGCAGTGCAAATATGTACCCTATTGTATTTTGGATTCATCTGAACTGCAGAAAAAGGTGCTTAAATGTGTTCACTCACTAGTGGCAAAATGGAACCAAAGTGTAGTAGCTCACCTACCCTGTGAGGGGAGTTGGGGTTGGAGGCAGCTGAGCTAACAAGAAGATGACTCCTGTTGTATGTTGTGGTGGGCAGCTCAGGAAGCACTCATCCAGACTCATTGAGTCCATCCATGGGCAGGTAAGAAAAAGCAGAAAGAGAAATGTGAAATTCTCTGATTTACCTGAATGGCTTTTGAAATTTAAAGCATAGTTGCAGGTATTTACGTGTCCACATCGTTAACCATTTATTTGCTGATTGTTTTACTAGGAGCTCTCAACAAATACGCTATTCAGTTCAGCCAGTCTTCCCTGACACTATTTACCTTTCCAGTCCTGAGCCACAGAACTGGAACAGACAGAGCAATTCTTGCCAATTGTTTCTGATTTAGTAAATGGAAGTATTTGCAATTGGTAATTAAAAAAGATTAAGGAATAGTTTTCTCTGCCATCACTACAAATTGCCGCTGCAGCACAGGCTCTTTGATTTTTGTGGGCACTCTATAAAACTTGGTCCAGCCAGGAGCAAGGGTAATTTGATTTAATAAGCTAATAAATATTTCTGAAATATGCTTCCTGCAGGTTATAAAAACAGAAGGGTAGAGCCATAATGCAGGAAAAGGAAAAATTATACACATTAAAAAAATACTGATTTGTGAAAGAAATCCCTACTGATGTGACTGGAATTCACTGGCAATTTCTGTAAGCTAAAAAAATGTTTTCCCTTTTATCTGGTGGCAAAGTGCCATCTGTAGCAAGGTCCAGGGATCAGGTATCGTCTACTACAGCTGGTAATAAACTGTGTGGCTTCTTTTATTGAATGAGCAGAGAAGGGAGCGAAATAAATGATGTAGCTTTCCTTGTTGTCTAATTTGGTGTTCATTTTTTGCTGCCTGTGAACTGATGATTTCCAATGGGCTGGCAAATAGATCTAGAAATAAATTAAAATGCATCGTGGAATGATGCCAACGTCGGAGTGGAAGTTAGACATTTTGGCAGCTGAAGATATCTCGGCTGTCTTCTAGGACCAAAGACAAAATGAGAGACATGCAACCCCAAATTCCCAAGCCATGGAAGCTGGATGCTTCTGTTAAAATAACGGACAGTGACATTATTAACAATGTTGACATTTAAATTGACATAATTAGGTTCTTGAAGTTAATAACCCATCTGTGCGAATACATGGGCGATGCTTACCTCTGGCACTGTGGTTCTATCCATAGTGCAGCCTTATGCTCAGCTTGCATTTGGAAGCCTCCTTTGGATATACGGGGTCCTTTAATTTCATCTAATAAAACCTGTGGAGCTGAAGCATGGTTTGGTTGCAATCTAAAGCAAATTCCCCGTTAAGAGTAGGGTAGGATGTACATGAGAGCATGAGGATACCTCTCCTGTAAGAAGCGCTCAGTCCCGCTTTGGAAGAGCTCAGTTCCACTTCTCCCTCACCTATTCTTGCATGTCCTCATGGAGCCTTGACCAGCCCCATGCTTGCTTTTTAGTCATCTTATGCCAACCCCGTAGTAGCTGTCCTCAAATGCTCACTGCTCTGCGAAGCACAGGTTAAAATGACGGAGCTCAGGGATCAAAACATGAGCTTTAGCAAAAAGCTCATGTTCATTCATATTCATGAAAAATTACTCAGGTTACATTATTGCTTTTGGTTAAGGACACAATCAGCAAGGGCAGTGTTGTTTGGCACCGAGCTGTACCTCTAACTGGGGATTTGGAGTAAATCTGAAGCAAGAACGGTGGTCTTGACTGTCGCCATCTGACTGAGTCTGTCTGTCAGAAGGAACCAATGTGCTGCATCACTACTAGGGAAGGGAAGGAAGAGAAAGGAAAGGAAGCCCTTTAGATTACTAACAACAACTTAAAAATTTTCATCACAACATTTGAAAAATGCAATGTTTCCTGCTTGTGTATTTAGAAATTTCTTCACTGAGCTCTATCAGTATCTTTCTTTGCATCCCGTTGTGCAAAATAGATGCCAGATCCTAATATGAATTGCAACTAGTTTTAGAAATGATCTTCCAGTAGTCTAGATCAAAGTACTAAGAAGAATCACCCAAGCAGCTGACTTATTTAAATTTTTGATCTGAATTTTGGACCAGACTTCTCTTTTTAGATTGGTGCAGGTAAATTTGGTGCAGCAATTTCATTCTGCTGTAGATGATTCGCACTGGCTTTGGGAAAGGCACGTCATCTTGAGCTGATTTGAAATTGTACGTGGGAAAAGAAAAACAATCCAAAACCAAAACCAAAGCTGTAGATGTTTCTTAATCAGATTTTTGAATGAGATTTTGAAATCTGCTTGATTTGAGGAATAGTCTGTGACCAGCTGATGAGCAGAGAGGTTTTGCATGCATACCTGTGTTACACTCCCTTTCCAAAGAAATGTGTCTGTTGCAAGTTGGATCAGGTTTGGGAGATTGCACCTCAGGGGAGATGGTGATAATAGGAGATACTTTTCAATATTTTCCATATCTAGCAAATGGCTAGATTAATGACCACAACTGCAGAAAACCAGCATTAAAGAATGTAACATTTTGGGGGGTTTAATTTAGCTGGAGACAGCTGAAATGCAACTTTTATTAGAATGTACAGTTCAGATTATTTCAAGCATTGCTTTACCTGATGAAGACATGCTGTTATGTGAAACGCTGCTGTCTATTAGAAATGAATTAGGTAATGGTGTTTTACAAGGATGAAGGCATTGCTTAATCCTGAGATCTCTTAACACATGGACTGTCACAAGGGTCTGCTTTTCTTATCTCATTTGTTGGAGAGGTGGTTTCATGTGGAATTAATATTTTCATTTGCTCTGGGTGTGGGCACATTTTTTGGGTAAAACTCAGTGTCTGCGTGATGACAGAATTTATTTCATTCATTATCATTGCCACATATTGAAGCATTTGATTTCAATTCCGTAGACTATTTTTGTTTCCATAAATTATCCAGTCTGCTTCTCGCATAAATGATGGGATGATGCCTCTGGTGTTAAGGAAGATAAAAAGCAAAGGAAAGATATATTTGAGATTACCTTTAGTGTCATGCAAGTTATTACCTAGCAATCTGAGAAGAGTTTACAGAAGTGTCTGGTAAATATGTTTGGAACAAGCCTGAACTGGAACTAACAAGGCACACAGCAGAGCTGCACATCTAGCTTTTGATTTTACCTATTTCCTCAAAATGCAGATGTATCACTTAGGGCAGGAATCCATCATTTCCCAGCCACTTTCTTGGTTTAATTTGTGTTGAGCAGACAAAAGGCACTGTATTATCTTTCCTGCATAATGTTTAGTGTCCTCAATCACAGCTTGTCGGCTTATCGTTGGACTTGCTTCGTGTTTTGGCTCTAAGTTGATGAATCTATTGCCTTTGTTCACACCACTATGAAGAGAGAGTGCCCCGAGTTAGATGAGGTGGCAAGTGGCAGTAGAGAAAATAAAGTCTGTGGTTTTGTTTTGGTGACATACGTAGGTAGGGAACTGGGAAGTGCTCTCTTTGAGAGGACCTCAGTGATGTGAGAAGGATGGTTTGCCTGGGCAAGACTCACAAGGTGCTTTGATGTAATTCTGCAGTGGAAAATAGTGTGGGGAGGCTGCAGCAGGAGTGCTCTGGACCAGCCCTTTGGTGGCAGAAGCCACATCCTTTACCACCAGTTCACAGTGGGTCGATGTGAAAATCAAAATGCGTGCCCCTCCTGGGCAATGAAAGGAAGCATTGACAGGATCAGGAAGTACCTTGAAGGGGAGATAGGCAAAACCAGGTGGTTTTCATAAGTATGCCTCAATTTCTCATGAATCCTGGTATTGACAATTCCAGGTACTGGAACATTCGGCCAGTTCTGAATGCAAGTTCATTTGCCTGTTATGAGCAAAAGATAAATGTTCTGGAGCATCTTCAGTGCTGGCTGATTTTAACCCAAGACCTAACAAGTGTTTCCATCTATAGTACAAACAAAACCTGAATGGGAAATCCTTACTGATCAAAGATAATGCCTTCCCTTAAACCTTGACTGCAACTGCTGGCCTTGTTGTTTCTGAAATCCAGTCATATTGCCCATTATTTCCTTCCTTAAACGTCAGCATTTGCTGCTCTTAAGAAAGGAGGGAGAACCACTTTTCCTTTAATTAAAGAAAAAAAAGTTGAATCACTCAGCAGCCCTACAGCAGATCAATGTTACTGCAATTTCACCAGAAAATACTCTTGAAACCCTTCTCATCCTTTCTGCTGAGGGATAGCTGTTGTCTGAAGGATTCTGTACTGGGTTTTGCGGACACAAGGGCTGCATTGTTATTAGAGGGAGGTAATCTTTCCATCCAGGTAAAAGCATTATACTTTAGGGTGACAGGCACACCTGGTGGTGCCTGGACCAAACTGCATGAACAACCATCTAAATTAACTGTAAGAATTTAGTGTTTGTGCATATGCTTGAAAATTCTACATTCTTCATTTCTTAAAGGGACATTGCCAAGACTGATAGGCCTAAAATTAGCTCTCCAGCTGTGTTTTGCTTTGCAGGCACGTGCATGTCTGTTCTGTTCCTGGAAGCAGCTGGGTGTTGAAACCCACAAGAAACCTGCTCTGCGTGAAATGCAAAAAGAATATGTGATGGTTTTGTTGTTTTTTTTCCCCAAGATTCTCTCCCTTTTCTTTTGTTTGTTTTTCCTTGCTTCTCCCATCCCTTTATGATGACCATCTTTTCTGGCTGAAGACCAGACCTGTCTTCAAAGTTTCTTAGTGCTACATTTGCTTCTGTGGTGTGAATCTGAATGCTGAGGCCCAGTTTTCAGCCATCAGTCCAATGTGCCAGCTACAGAACGTAAACTGCACAGCCTCCTCAGAGCCTGCTTGGTGTTCACCTCCAGCGTGGACCTGTAACTCTCTTCAGCACACAGGTTCATACCAGCATCTTCCATTTGAATGTCCAGCTTGATGCTGAGATGGGAACGTGCAACTGGAAGAAGGAGGAATGTAGATTTTATGGCTAGAGGGGTACTTAGAAAGGTATCTTTGTCTAGCATAAAGCCCTTCCTCAGAGCAGAGACAAACGGATTTCTCAGACTCAGGAGAGCTGTTTTTAAATGGTATTTTTAGACAGCTGCAAACTAATTCTTGGCTTCTGAGTTTTGACTCCATGATGCTTGCGCTGTTACACTTTTACTAATATTTAGAAGGAAAACTCCCTTTTCAGTGTGGAAATATGATTTGAAGCTACTCTAAGCAGTATCCCAGCAGTGTCTGTGTCTCCTGGGTGGGCACAGCAGGTGAGATATTCATACATCACGTTAGTGAGGCAGAGAGCAGCATCTCAGACAGATGGAGAAGATCTGTCATCCCACTGTCACCTTGTCATGGATTTTCAACTCTGTACATTCAGATGATGTTTGGAAATTAGCTTGAGCCTCAAAGTGTTATGCAAGATACAGAGGCTCTCCTTGGATTTAGTGAGAGAGTTCTCTTTTCCTTCCTCTCTAATGAAAATAGCTGTGAATATCTGTGAGGCATAGAAAGAAAAGATTTTTTTTTTTTTTTTTCTTATAACAGTAGAAGTTGTTCAGACTTTGCTCATAATAGAAGTGGTCCAGGCATGACTATTGCTGGACTTTGTAAACTGAAGCATGATTCAGATCTTGACGGCTGACAGAACTAGTGGGAAAAGCAGACAGCTCAAGATGTGTTTTCAGTAGACCTTCTTCCTTTTCACCTAGCCACGTAGGAGCCAAATTGCACCCCTGACAAAATCTTATGGCCACTGATTCACTGTGGATCCAACTGCAAAGTTCAATTACAACTTCATGGAACAGAATAAACATTGCACACCTGTAGACAAAGTACACAGGAGGGCTTTTTTTTCTGTACTACTCAGTTCACTAAAAGCTTATCTGTTTGCTTAGCTGCTGGTTCAATTTAGGATAATATTTAACTCTCATAGAGCCTAACTACTGATGAAACTTTAACTTGAAAATCAGTAAGTCCTATTGCTTCCAGGGGGAAATGGAGAAGGATGGCATCATACATTGCTCTTCAAGTACTTTACCAATAAATCAAGTTTTTATGAAAGGATTGATAAAGTATCTGCTATTAACGTTGTCAGGATGGAGAAAGTGAAGTCAGAGAAGTGGTAAATAACCTGCCCATATCTACAGGGAGTGTCAGCCTGTGCTTCTGCAAGATTGTAGGGCATCTGCTGCTAGATCAAAACCACAAGAGCCCTATGAGAAAAATTGCTGAACAGGGGTTTTTGTTTGTTCCTGGTTTAAATTTGTTGAAAAGATCCTGAAATAGGCAATTTTCATCTGAACTTTGTGTAATCTCTGCTGTCATGTCCCTGTTTGTTATTCACCGTGGACCCTTCCATAGTCACCTCAGTGGCCATCTCACCATTCTTGACTCCTTTTTTAATTCTGTAGATTCAAAGAAAGATCTGTGTTCCTGCATGCCCTGCACGTGCCACCTCCCTTTTTATATGCAAACTCAAGTCCCGGTGACAGTCTCTTTTTCACAAAAGTGAACATGCTGTGAGAATCCTACTTGGATTTTGCCCTGTGTATCTAGGAATTTTACAACCTGGTGTTGTTGCAGAGCCGAGGAACCTCGAAGTCAGAGAGCATGTGAGAAGTAAACAGTTTCCCCTTGTCTATCACAATCCAAACTGGGCCTGCATGAAAATAAAAGGACTCTGAGAAGAAGGTTTTTATGCAGCAGGTTTGGCTTGTCAGTGCCCGAAGCAGCGTGAGCTATCACGTTATTGTGCAAATGTCTCAGCCCAGACATCAGTGGGACCTGTGGCTCTTCAGGGCCTGAGCACAGGCTCAGAAGGAAGCAGAGAGTGGTGGTGCTGAGCCTAAGACTGCTCTGCTCTGCCAGCAGCTCCCCTGCACTTCAGGACAGCAGGCAGGTGCCCTCTGGAAGGAGACCCTGCAGCCAAACATCCCCTTTGCTGGGATGTGTTTTGCCACTTCAGGCTTGGATAAGTGGTCTGATGACAGCAGGGGCTTTTTGTGGGAGGCATCCCCCGAAGGGATGAAAGCAGTGGGCAGGGGCAGTCTGAGACTAGGTGAGCACTAAGTTCTTGGACACGTTCTCTGCCTCCTTTCTAGGATTTCAGTCTTGTTTTGTGGTAAGCTGTAAAGCTCTGATCCCTTTCTCAAAAAGCATATCTACCATTGCTGACTAGGACCAGAATCTCCAGGAGCAAAATCTCCTTGCAGTCCTCAGCCTCGTTTGCTCTGACCAAAGCAAAGACCTGCTCCTCTACAGCCACGGGCCAGGCTGAGAACCACACCTCAGGCTGCAGTTTTAGTAACATGGATATGGTTGCAGTAGCAAAGCAGAAGAGTAGTCCTTGCTGCTTCTGATTTTGTGCAGGAGGTTCAAGCTGATGGGCTTTTCCTTGTCCTTTTAGCAGAGTTGCTCCTTGGCTGGTGCCGTAGTTGCCGAGCTGCAGCTGAGGGTGATGAATTGTCATGTGGTGGGAATCTCTGCTCACTCATCCTAGTCTGTTGCTCTTGTCCAGGACCTCGGATTGTCCAAACACATTGTGCAGTAGTGAGGTTGTGGCACATGGACTTGGACCCCTGTTTTGGGCTTGGAGGTACTTTTGCAGACCTGGTGTGCTAGAGATGAGTGTCCTAATGTCATATGGGAAGAGTTGGCTGGACAGTCAGAGCAGTAGGCAGCAGGATTGTTGATAACCTTGGCTGATCCTCCTCCTGCTGTGTCTTTGGGGACTGTGCCAGCACAGGTTGCCACTGCCTGTAAGAGCAGCTTTTCTCCACTCTGCTCAGAGCTGGTGGCAAAGAAAAAAGCCACTCACCTGGGGATTGTCATCTCCCAGGAGCCTGTGTCAAACCTACCATTGCTGTTCTGGACCAGGCAAGGCAAGAGGGGCCGGTGACATGGCAAAGGGAAGTTGTCTGCCTGAAAGAGATAACTAAGCCATGTTGGGTGTTTCCTGAAGGAGGGTCTTGTTCCTCACCGAGGTGGACTACAACAGAGGCAAGGTAGCTAGTAAATAGAGAAAGCACAGAAACAGGGAAGAGCCAATGCAATGAAATGAGCTTTGCTTACATGAGCTTGATCCATCCAGGATTGGGGACCATCTGGGGCCACTGCAGAGTAGTCAGGAGGTATTTACTGAGCTTAGGTGTCACCTTCATTAATGGAGCAGGAGGAGGGACGGAAGCCAAATTCAACTGGTAAGCGACCAGCGCTCCTTCAGGGGGACCTGCTTCACCTTGGTGATTATGGCAACAGATCCCACTCTCTACCTGTCTCCACACCTTCCCGAGTCTTGAAGTGGCACGTGGCCATCTTGTATTTTAAGGATTCTGCCCTTGTGGAGGTGGGTGTATTTCACACTGTATTCAGCAGGTAAATAGCCATTATAATTCCTCAGGCCTTCACAGCAAGTGCTTTAGGCAGCCGTGGCTCCTGGGCTGCCAGAGGTTCTTGGCCCTGGCTGCAAGAGAGGCAAAGCTGAAGAAAATAAGAGATCAGAGCAAGAGATGCAAAGAAGATGTTTTATGGCTTTTAATCGAACACATGTACAGTTTCACAGCACAACAAGCAGGAATCAAGGCCTTCGCATAAAATTGTCTCTCAGGGATGTCCTCTCAGTCCTCATGGCAAATGAATAAACTGAAGCTGTCTGAAGCAGTGGCTGTAATTCTGCTCAGCCTCCTTCTCCAGCCCAATACCATCTGCTTCCTCTGGCTTTGTAAATAGCCTTCAGGGCACGGCAAGTTCTTCACCGGGGAAGGTGACTGGATGTCATCCTGAGGGTGAGGACCTGTGGTTTCCACCGTTCAGGTACCCAAGCCGCTCACGTGCTCTGCAGCCAAGTGGCAGCTGCTTGGGTGGTGAGGGAAGCAGATGGTTGGCGTTGGTGGTGAATGGCTTTGAGAACGAGCATCAGCATATGCCGCTCGCTGAAGAACAGCAGTGGCAAGGTAATTCTGCTAGCTTGTACAGGGCCAGCCCCCAAGGGTCCCAGCCAGCTCAGGCAACATTCATCAGGCCTTCGTGTCCCACACCGCCCCAGCTCTGACGCCTGTGGTTATCCTCTGAAAGGCCCCCCAGATACAAAGCTTCCTGCTGATTATTCACCACCCCTCACTGGAGGAGGAGAAGGTGGGGAAATGTTTTCCATCCATTGTGATGATGCACTGGGGGAAGCCCATGAAAACAAAGATTTCTCTGACCTCCTGCATCCCACCGGGAAGGGCCTGCATGTGCCAAACACCTCCTGAGCCATCCCATGTGAGGCTGACTTCCTAATCCTAAACTCGTCATTTGGAACTCAGGGGTGGAAGCACGCAGCTGCCAGCCCCCAAGGGACCGGTTCAGCCCACTCAGGGCTCTCTGATCCTCTTCTGGTGGATTGCATCTTCCGCCCCATGTAAGGAGTGAGCTCACCACGGATCAGGCTGAGTGTGGCTCTCCCTCCCCTGGCAGTTCTCCCAGATTACAGCATGACCCTCGGCTATGAGTCACTTCTTTTCTCACAAACCCAGACGCTGCGCTGAGCGGGTGGTTGCTCATCTGCACCAGCACTGAGAATTTACTGCGGTGAAGTGAGTTTAGCCTGCAGTGACTCCTTCTCTGCTTGTGACCTTTCTGACTTTCATTGGTCCTCCTGCGTAGAGCAGCTTTCTGCAACTGCTTCCTCAAGCATAACTGGCACGCTGCTTGGGAGGAGAGATGAAAAATGCTGTGGAGTTCTTGCAGTGCCAAGGAACAAGTGACAGCCAGGTGCTGGCCATGCTTTGGGGCTTTCCATGGACTTGTTTCTGAGGGCAGCATCTGGCTGCTCGTCCCTGCCCTGATGGCTGTAATCAATACTTTCTATTAGGCAGCGATGCCGTTGGTGTGAATGCTCCCTCCACGCATCAGTGGGGATGAGGAGGGTCAGTGTAACCAGTGACCACTGCTCTCAGTCATCTCGGCAGAGCCTGGTGGGAAGCATCCAGGCTTAGAGCAAAGGCAGCCAGGCTGTTGAGAAGGTGCCAGCCCCTTACCCTCCATTGGACACGTGTGCCCAGCCCGAGCCTGCCAGTTCCAGAGACTCTCATTTTGAGGGCAGTGCCATGACCACCTGTGGTACCGGTTTTGCTGTATCAACCTGAACAGCTGTTTCTGGGCTGGAGGGGTGGGTGCTGCTTGGCCAGGGCTGTCCCAGGGCAGGCAGGGTCTCAGGGGCTCCACGCAGCCACAGGGTTGGAGACCTGGCTCCTGCCACCTCTCCCAGCCGGGATGCGCAGCCAGAGGAATGAATCAGCACCGTCGTGACGCACAGTCACGGAGAGCTGACTCCTCTTCGGGGGGCTGCGGGGATGCCGTGTTCGGGGAAAGGCAACTTCAAAGCTCTCCTCCTGCTCTCTGCTTGTTTCCATACCCAATGTGCTTCCAGTGCTTTCAAAGGAGGCAGAACTAGCCCGAAACTCTGCGTTTCGCTTCAGTTTGTTTGTTTCCTCTCCCCGGAGCTGCGTTCCTCCTGTGTTGTCTGGTTCAGCATTTTGCCAGCTCGGCTAAGTATCTTGTAAGGAAATCATTTATAATAAAGCTAGTATGCTGGGGTTTATCATTTATAAGTGTGGGTCAGGGTTTAGTTCACTGTGTTAAACTCTCCATGCTGCATGTGATTTTTCAAGCTTTGTCAGGAACAAAAAGTTCTGGGGATGTGCAAAGCATGACTGCATGGTTTCCATGGAGACTCTGCTAGTTAGGCTGTGGAAATCCTGAAAAGGCCAGAGGATGACTGACAATACAAGGTCTTAGCGGCTGATCTGAAGAGCCAGACTGAATTAATGAGATTTTTCACAGAGAGTTATTAGCAAGGCTAGCACGGTATGGCACTCGGGCCTCTTTCGTTTTCTCAGCTGCAGTCTTGGAAAACAGAAATGGAAAGATTTAATTGCTGGTTTTTAAGCCCTTTTAAGATTATTTTAACCTAGAACATTTTAAGGATGTAATGAAAAGCAGGTTTGTTTGCTTTATCATTCGGTTACTGTTATTACCATGTTTTTTGGTGGCAGTTGCCCTTTATCTGTACAGAGATGAGAAATTCAATAGTACTTATTACATTGAGCAGTTAATTCCCACATACTGTGAACACATTACTGTTCAAAGTAGGTTATCTCGAGTTCCATTTAGAGCCAAACGCGCGATACCGTGTCAGTGGCTTTATATCTCCTAGGGCTATATTAATTATTTATTACTGGCTGCTAATACAAACTGTTAACTCTGGCTAGTAATAGTTTGTTCATTTATCCATCACTTACTGCTTCTTCCCTGTGTTTTTGCCCCCCCCCTTTCGACAGTCTGGGCGGGCTACGAATTCCTGTGTACTTTTGCACCTGATTAAAACAACCCCAAAATCGTTACCGGTCCGAGATGCCAAATTTCCATCAAGACCCGACTTCCTTAAAGTTTTGCAGTGTCTGCAGCGAGCGATTTCATTGGATCGCTGGCAGGGGGGCGGTTAATGGTTAAAGGGAGATGTCTTTGCCTGTGAACTAAACGGCTGCATCTGCCTGTTTCTAGCACGAGTAGCTTGTTTGCTGCTTCATTTTCGACTGATGCAGCAAAATGTTCAGATGCTCTCCTCCCTGGAAGCTGTATCTGCTGAAATCAGCACAGCCGGTTCAGCAAAGCGGCGTGTCAGGGACTGCTATTTCTTGTTGGTTTGCACAAGTGCACATGCCCATATGTTTCTGGGAGATGTAAAACCATAATGTTGCTGCTGAGTAATCCACAACAAAAGCACATGCGGGCTGCATTCCTTGGATTCCTGTACAGTAGACTAATCCACTTAATCTCGCTGTTCGCTTCTCTGGCTGGAATTTCACAGTCGCCTTTGATTTACTGGTTTGTAAATCTCTGATTAAGTGCTTTGGGGCAGGGGGGATATCATCTCTGAAACCCCCTCTTTTCTCTCAAATGGTTTTATGGAAAGGAAAAGCGAAAGTTGAAATGGGGGTTAACTGGTCTTTTCTGGTCATCATTGTGTCATTGTTGTATAACTTAAGAAAATAACAATTTTTTTTAATCAATTTTCTCTGTTCTCTCAGTTCTGTGCACGGGCAATGTCTCTTTTTACCACACGGCAACATTTCCACTCCCAAGCTTCACAAGTTTCTCATGATTTTTTTTTTTTTCTTCGTTTTCCTGTTGTATTTTCAAACAAAAATGCTGGTGTGTAAGTTATTTTCTTTTTTATTAGCGCACCAATACTTATTGACAAGCATAGAACACAAGAGCCTAGACACTGGCTGTGAAGCAAATTTTTAAAGCCCTGCTGCTCTGGCTGTTGAGGAAGCACTCGTATAGCACAGGTATGAATGCGAGATAAATCCCTAGCTAAGCAGGCAGATAAATGAGGGAGCTTGGCCTCAGAAGGTGCTCAGCTGATACAAATATCAATTTAGGACCTGCCCTTGAAGTATAAAAGTATAAGTAAATAATAGAGGTGGCTCACCTGACTTAATGAGTCATAAAGGATGGGAAATGAAACACTGAGCTCCCGAAATAAACCCTTCAATTTAAAATAATAGATTCCCACAACCCGTTGCGTCCTCAGCCACCGCCAGTGCC
>JANHFX010007195.1:116970-158881 GCA_027560015.1 Chloroceryle amazona | reverse complement strand
GCTGCTGGGTGGTGTGAGGAGCAGAAAAGGGCTTGGCTCTGGGTGAGCTCTGCTCAGCAATGGCTGAAACATCCCTGGTTTATCAACACTGATCCAGAACACAGCCCCATACCAGCTAATTAGCTTTATCCCAGCCCAAACCAGCAAAGAAACTCAAGGTCAAACTGTTGAGGGGGATGGCTGATTAAATGAGGAGGGGGTGAGTGGAGCTGGAGCTTCAGAGAAGCACTCCCCTGCAAACTCAAAGAGGTTAAGGTGAGAGCTGTCAGTTTTTGCACACCTCTGCAAAGTAGTGGTTGGCCTGTTCCACTCAGCCTGGCTAAGAAAAGCAGCTGCTGCCCCCACCCTTCTCTACCATTTTCTTCTCCAGACAGTGAACTATTACTTACTAATCTCAGGGAGACTCTGCCTCATTAGTGCTGGAGAATAGCAAGTGTTTGTTAAATTCTCCCAGTTTTCTTTGTATTCTGGGGTGTTTCCTGAGATGGTATCTTGGGATCTTTCTGTGTGCTTTCAGATAGGGAGTGTGAGAGCCCTATCAGCTTAGAATGAATAAAACCCAGGCCAAAATAAGGATGAGAAATGAGCTGTGTGTTTTAGTGAACGCCTGTGAATTTGCAGTCTGCAAAAGTGCTTTCAGACAATAGTAGCAGGAAGCTTGTTTTGCGTGTTGAAGGTAAAATACAAACCAATCGGGATACGATTAAATTAAATATATACTACTATTGATAAAATTTGGGTATATTAAGAAGTTATTTAATTGCCTGCATCCAATATCCTTGGTTGACACTCTCGACTACTGACATGACTTTAGCATTCGGGTCAAAGTGTAGTAAAATATTTCCATTCATTTTAGAGCAACCTAATCTCTGTGGAAAAAAAAAAAAGATATTTGAGAATGCACTGAGTGGTCAGGCAAACACAGGGATTTGATTTTATTAATTGGCCATTAGTGCAAACTTCAACATTTTATAAGTAGCAAGTGATGTCAATGCTACGTTTGTTTAAACTCGTTGCTGTTTGAACTGACTGAGCAACAATAATAAACCCCTTTGTTTTTAGATAAACCTTTTTTTTTTTCTCTCCTGCAGGGAGCTCATTTTATTTAACATGTGGCATGAACAAAATTCACTGTGTTACTCCTAGTAAAGCAAGTCTGTTTAAATCAAGTAATTTAAAGGTAATTCCTGAGATTAAGGAGAAAGCAGCTATAGTTTCCTTTGGAGCAGCTTGTTTTTTCTAGTTGGTTTTGATACAGTTTCACAACGTTACATAAACAAATAGTTTAATCAGGAACAATAGTGGGGGAATCTTAACTTTCCTTTTTCCTCTATCAGTGGAAATGAATACCTTATGTAATAACGATACTGTAATTGTGAAACAACACCAAGAAAAGATAACAGAGTGAGTATTTTCAGTTTTAGAAACGTGGCGTGAGCCACGCAGTTCAGAAGCAAGATTGCAATACCACAAAGACTTCAGCATGGTAACCGGCCCCGCTGAAGTCAGAACAGTAACAAAGAGAAGCGCAGGCTTCCTCCGAGCAAAAACTCCCATAAAGTCCTTGACGCAATTGGGAAGTCACAACTGATGTGACAGCAGGCTCCGGGGGTTTCTCTCTCCAAGCCAAGCAGCGTTGGTTAGCTGCAGCCAGGCAGGAGCACGTGCATGCGTAGTCCAAAATGAAACGCTCTCCTTATGAGTGCTTCTACCTCAGGGACAAGATGCTGGGAGTAGATAGGTGACTGATGTTAGTCGTGTTGCTTAATAGATGGGTGGGAGGCAATGGGATGCTGCTCAGATAAATGCCATGCGTGAACCCATGGATTTGAGCACTCCTTTAAGATCTGCTCTCGGTGTTTTGTGCGAGCCTTGTGAGGAGATGTAGTCAGTGCAGTCGCTTGTGATGGTAGGAATAGAAATGGATCACTCAGAAACTCTTAGAAAATCTGAAGCCTGTAACCCAGTTCCTGCCTAAATTTAGCTTGGAGCATCCTGTGACAAGACACTGACTCAGAGGAGTTAGTCATAGGCTCAAGTCCTTGTGAAGTTGGTACATTTCTGGTGAACTTCTGAACTTTTGCCTTAAAAGCCACCTATTGTTAATTTGTTCTTGCAGCTTTTCTGAGGTTTTGATGAAGGAAATTTGAATAGAAAGTGCTCTTAACATTCTCATGCCCAGCCCAAAGATATCATTTCTGGGTCTACTTTATTGCCTCTTAAACACTGTTGTTAACTCATAGCTTTATCTACAAGCTCTTAAGTCAAATCCTAAATTAAGTAATCTTTTCTCACGGTATCTTGAATGGGAGGGAAAAAAATGTGGATTTAAAACCTCCTGTGTAAATGGTAAACAGGGCCTGTAAGCTTTGCATATGCTCCAAAACAGCAACAACAAAATAACACGGAGCAGGCATTAAGGGTTCTTTCCAAAGGTTTCCTGTATTTCATTTAAACTTTAAAAATATCTGTGTTGATTCTGATGTCCCATGGTTTTGCTTTAGGGTTTCAGAGGTGAGTTCCAGGCTTTCTTGTCTCGCAATCAAGTGGAGTGCTAAATCTTTTAGGTGGATGTTTTTACAGATAGGTGTTCTCCTAAACAAGTTAAATCATAAATAAAGATGGAGGATGAAGAATTGCTTTTCTTCTGACTCTTACGGTACAGCCTGTTCTCCAGCCATCCATTGGAACGGGAAATCAGAAAGTCTGGTTTGCAAAGCAATAAAAAAGCAGCACATCCATTATTTTTTTTTTTTAATCTGGCCTATCAAACCTCTGAAAAAACCCAGGAATTCAGATTTTCTTTAATGCAATGAGCATGGTATTTTAGTTTTGCGATTTTAATGCTTTATTTGAATTAAAGGTTTCACTTTACCCAAGGCATCCTGACACCCTGTGTCCAGGATATGCCCGGGGTGCTAGACCTCCCTTGCTGGAGGGCACAGCAGAACCTGAACAGCAGCTGTTTTGACTTGTATGCATTAACTCTGTCTTTGGAAGACATATGCCACGTCAGCACTCTACTATTGCCTTCCATCAATCAGTTTAGAGATTAATCTTCCCTTTTGACAAAGGTAATTTTTAAACTTCAGAGCTGGGCAGTCTCTCTGCGCTGTGATGTGATGCAGAGGACGTGGGCTGGACACTGAGCAGCAGTGGCTCCCAGGACCAGGGGAGAAGGGTGGCATTGCAAATAACGGGCAGACATTCGATGGCATGGCAGAGCTGCTGTGCCCCCCCCCAGCAAGGGAAAGCTAGGAGGAATCAGTCAGGAGGGCCTGGGGACCCCTTGGTGGAGCTGAGCCATCATCTGAGCTGAGAAGAGCTGGTAAAAATGCCTGAGTCCTGCTGGAAGTTGCATTTTCACTACTGTATTATGGAAGGAAACAACAGAGAAATGATGGGCCCATTTCCCTCAGGAATCTGGTTAATTGGTTTTGTTTAAAAAGAAAAAGAAGCAAAGTGCTGACAGGGTATTGTTGGCTGGCGTAGACAGGATTTAAGTATGTTTTAAATCAGCTAACAGAGCAGCAGAGACACTGGGTTCATTCCCTTCTGCTTTGTGTGCCCAAGGAAGGAGGGAAAGAAAAACAGCAGAGCCAAATTTACTGATAGGTTTTAATCCTTCCTGGACTAACTATCAGCTAGGCCCCTGCTACTGTTTACCCAGCTGAGGAGCATCTTTAAATGGGTGTCTCCATTTGCATGGATGTCCTCCCATTGTGAATAAGGCAATGACTAGACAATGAGGCTGTTACGGAAGAAAGATGAGCTGGCTGCAGCCAACAAATCTTGCACTCTCCATTTACAGGGCTATAATTATCCAAAGTTTTAAAACACAATGCTATCTGCTGAAAGGGACCATCTGGGTGAAGACCAAGATGTCCCAATTAAATGATTGATAAGCAGCTCGTGTACTGGAGGAGCAAACACCACCCATACATTGCAGTTCTAAAATTGCCACTCACTTTAACCAACGTCTTTAAGGAGTTTATGTGCAACGTGCACTGGGGGAGGGAGGAGATCGAGTGTGTTTGTGGGATTCAATGAAATGTAGCATAAATAAGATCAGGCTCAGGAGCATGGTGGAAGGTGTTCTTGGAGCACCGAGCTGCAGCGGACAGCAGTGTCCTCAACCCTTCAACCTATTTTCAGCCGAACAGATTGAGCCACATTTATCTTTTAACTAGATGTATTTTCTAATGTTTTGGGGTTTTTTTCCCTTGCCTTTTCTCTGAACCCATCTCGATTTACCAGCACAGTTCCCACATATGAGCATTCATATGGGATGTGGTCTCATTCTCTGTGCCTCCAGAATACACGTGATGGCTTTTTTCATCATATTTAAATGCAGTTTTGCAGAGTCTGTGTGACTTGTCATCTTCATTTGTGCATAGCTTGCCCTAAATCTTCCTCTTAACTGCAAGCTTTTCACATAAGTTTTGTTATCTTTTGTTGTTTTGACTGTCTGACAAAAGTCAAACACAGCAAGGACAGGATTCCAGCTGAGTCTTGGTGGAAACAAACCCACTCACTGATGTTTTCTCCATTTGTTGCCATTCATGAGCCATGTTTATCTCACATTTCAAATGAACCGTAATAATTTCCATTGTTCTAAATTCCCAATGAAAATATTTGTTTGGTGTTAAGTCTCATGGAAGCCACAGTGTGTTGTATTACACCAATGCTACTACTTTTATAAGCCAAAATTCCAGTCTCATCCAAACAAAATTCTAGGTCAGTCAGACAAGGTCTGTTTCATAAACTTAACTGGCTTTTTTTTTTTTTTAATCTTCCCATTAGTTCTTATTAATTGAATCCTGTATTGGCTTCCAGTATTTTATTTGGGCTGTCAGGATTATAGTTAACTGGGTCATTTCATTTACCCTTTTCTAGTACTACTAGCACAGCCATAGTGTTTTTTTCAGTGTAACTTCCTTCAGTGTAACAAAGGTCCTTGGAAATTTGCATTGCATGAATATTTTGAAAGTCATCAGTCGTATCCCCTTCATAGCATCCCATAATGGGTCTCCTGTAAAAGTGGACATTCTCTGTTGGATCAAGGACTCTGCTCTAAAGCTTTGAGCATCTTTTTCAAAAAGTGGTGCAATTGAGTCACCTTGAACAAGAAGTCTGCAAGGTTGAACATCCCCAGAATTCACAGGGCTAAAGCACCTGGGAAGCGAGCGTGGGTGGTGCAGCCCTCTACAAGACAGTGCTCAGATGGTGTTCAGGCCTCCAGCACTGTCCTCACTGTCCATAGAGATGGTAGGGGTAAGGCTCTGCCAGGGCTGGATCCCTCTGCCCAACACATCCTCCTGTGTTATCCTGGGGGGCCTTGCCTCTTAAAACTTAGCCCTGATGTGCTTTCATGCCACGCTGCTGTGTATGCAGCACACACCCACGCTGTGAAAATACAGCTCTGGGAGGCAGCAAAGCTCCCAGCACTGCAGAGGTTTTGCCCCCAAACTAACTGCATCCCAGTGCCAGAGGGGCTCCACAGGGGGCCAGTGCATGTCATGCAGGTCCCTTATATGTACCAGTAGAGGTGACGGCTACTAGAACTTTAGAGACAAGTTCTTTGATACCCATATCCCAGATGACTTAGGAGCTCCTATGTCAATGTGCTGGACTGCCACGTTACCCCAGGAATCACCAGAAACCAAGAGAGCCCTCAGAGCATGACTATACAACGTGCTCCTTGTGTGAAACAAGGCCCGCTGTCAGTATGAGGTGCTAAAAGATGTTTCTGAACGGTGACTGAATTTAACAGCCTTTTACAACGCGTTGCACTAGCTTAATCTGCAGGTGACAAAGGCATTGATTAAGTGTCATGAGACCAATAAAAAAAAGATCACACCTGCTTGCCGAGCCAGGTGTAAAAATGCAACCTCATCCAGAGCAGAGGCTTCAGTGTTTGAATCAGCTTTAGGAAATATCCTGTGTAACAATCTTAGAAGAACATGTAAGACCTTCACTTAAGGAAGCAGGCAGAACTGCTGCAGTGTCTCCTAGAAGCTGTTTTCTCCAACTACAGGTGCTTCTTTCACATGCAGGATACAGCTGTTCCTGTCCTCCACCCAGTCTTTCCTCTTGGCCTCACTGAGCTGGAGGGACATGAAGAACCAGGAGTTCTTCTAATGATGGAGTAGGCAGGTGCTGCTTCACACCACCTTCATCCTCAGGTCTGTGCATCCGTGTGGAAGATGTGCTGAAACCAGATACAGGTTACGTTGCTCCTTAAGATGATGCTGGGTGGTGGTTTATGGTACTTCTCTTACAGGAAGTGAGGCGTGATTTTCTTCAGCCCTGAAACCTCTGTGCCCCTCAAAAAGAAAGGAGAAAAAAACAACTGTCAAGTTAAATAAAACGTCAGCTATACCTCACTGAAATAGTAACGTCTTTGCTTCCCAATGGATCCAAAAGAAACTTCATTTGCTTAGTTTAATACCAGAAGTAGATCCAAATTGATTGGTTGGCTTGTTGTTATTCTGAAGAAAAAAGAAATATTTTTCATGTTTATTCAATTGTTGGATCTTTCTGTTTTCCAGTGGAGAAAACATATGAAAATATGGAATTTTCCTTACAGTGAGATACAGACAAAGTTTAAACCTATCTAAAATATTCCCCAAATTCAGGGTCCAGGTGATTAATTGTGTGAGTTGGTTACATCCTCTGAGGGAAACTGGAGTTTAATGTGTTGTAAACATGGGTTTCATGTAGCAGCCATAGTATTTGGATCCATTTCCTCATTCATTAAAGGCTCGGTGTTGAAAAAGGGAGAAGTATTTGGGTGTCAGACTTCATGTTTGTCTGTAATTTGTTTGTCAGCCTGTCTAAAGCATTTTCTAAAGACTGAGCTGTGACCTACCCATTCTTCATCCATTTAAGACAACTGCAAGGTAATTTCCTTCTCTCTGAAATATTTTTTCTGTTCCAGCTGGGCTGGAACTTGTTTTGTTTTTTTTTTTTCTAGTCTGTTTTCCCAGACCTGCCTCAGGTCCTCTCTTTTCTCCAACAGTCAAAAGGGCCTTTTTTATCTAATCTGATCTATCTCAGCCTTTATGTCATCCCCATGGTTCTCGAATGTCCCAACAGTCTGCCTCTGTTGCCTTTCTTGCCCCATGAGCCCCACTCCTTCAGTCAAGAAAAACCTGGGACAGCCATCAGATAAGACCAACAAATCTGGCCCTACCTGATAATTCCATGTAATCAGCCTGTCCTGCAGCTTGGTGGTGAAAAATAACCTTCCAAGCTCAGTCCTGGAAATAAAAGCAAAGTCTTTGTGTCCTCCATCTCCCTTGGACAAGTTCTCACATGGCTTGGCTGCCTCTGGAGAGGCCATGACACACTCTACTCTACCCTGTCACAAATTTGCCATCAACTCAGTTCACAACTTGACCTCCTGGAACTTCCCCCTGGCAGCGAGGGGTAGCATTGGCCAAGCATGTGAGCTTGTCTCCCTCTCGTGGTTGGCCAGATCTGGGCTTTCTTTGGGGTCATTCCACTTGCTCCAAGGTTGAGGGCTGTGCCAGCTGCTCTGGGGCTTCAGCTGGATCTGACATGGCCTATGATAAGAGCAGGTAGCTGCTGGCTTTCTTGCTGGATGGCACTGGAGCTCATGAGGACTTCAGGTGCTTGAAGGCACGTAGTTAGAACTAGGCGATGCTTTAATGCAGTGCAGGTATGACTTCTCAAGGGACCAGTCCCAGAAAGAGAAAGGCTTCTGAGTTTCTGCCTGGAAGTGGTGCCTGACTGGAGGTGGCCTGTCTAGCAGGTGGCTGTCCTGAGAAATGCCTGCTAAGCATGTCAGTCAGAAAAGGATCAGGTTTAATGAACTTGTCAGTCTGACAGCCCCAAAATCACTGTGTATGTGCTACAAAGAGCATGAGCACATTTCCACCTGGGAAATCCCTTGTACTTTAGGAGCTGAAGGTCCACATTATTTGTAAGCTATGAAAAAAAAGCCACACAAACATTACTGGGAGTCAAGGGCAAAAGCTGAGATGATGGTCCTCTAGTTTTCAGGTAATTTTGTCATGTAATAAACTAAGGCACACTCTAATCTTTTAAGAGAAAAAAATGTCTGGCAAACTTGTCCAGTTGATCTTCTCTTTCCTTTCCTACATCCTGCAGCATGTATATGTGACTGGGAAAGGGAGGTACCCAGCAGTTCCTGCACAGAAGGGGTAATAATCCCTACCAGTTTAAGGCCAGTCCCTGATATTCTGATTTCACCAAGCAAAAGCAGGGAGAGGTGTGTGGACTATCGAGTTTGTTGCAGGGCTGTCAAAGCTGAGGTGTTTGGTGGCTGTAGAGCATCTTGCTGGTCATTGCTGTGTTCAGATCTGATTGTCCATTAAAAATGTACTTGTGGAAGAAGAAATGTTAGCATAAGATGCTGTAGAAAGCAATGCTTTCTTTTTGTTGTTATTTCACCAACTATTACTTCAGAGAGGGGACCTTACATAACTATGGGTCCTCGAGAATAAAAAGTAACAGATGCACACTGGAGCAGAAGCAGTAATGTTTGATTTATAGCACAGAACCATCTTCCTCTGCTGCCAGGTGTCTCGTAAGTCGGAGAGCTTCTTGCTTTGTTAGATGTATTCTCCTGTAAACACTTTGTTGCTGCTATTACATTTTCCCTTGCTGAAAGTCTATCGCAAAGACTTTTTTTTTTTTTTCTGAGGCTTTGGCAGATGGCAATTAGCACCCTTCATATTCTTTCCCCATAACTTCAGCAGTTTTTTGCCTGCATCCACTTAACAGCTCCAGGCATGCCAAATCGCATGCTTTGGGAGAACTTGTTGCTAGTAGCAGATCTTTGATTCTAAATGCCTAAGTAGTGTCTGAACTATATTTAGAGCAAGTACACGCCTGCCTATTCATGATCTTTTGTGTGTAGCCTGGACAGCTCGGTGCCAGCGTGCAGCATAATCAGCTTCTCCTTCAGCGTCGAAATTCCACAGCTCTTCAGAGAGGAAGGGGGAGGAAAAGGGTGGAGGGCAAGGAAACAAGGATGGTAATTAAATATGACTTAGGAAAAAAATCCCTGAATAGCAAATTAGCCTTGCTGTTTTACTAATGTTATTGCTCTCTTTATGAAGTCCCAGCCATGTAATTATTGCACACTCATAGCTCCCATAGACTTTCTAGAGAGTTGTACTGTGTTGAGTGAGGCTGTGAGTGTCGAGAAATTGTCCTCCTTTTCCTGGACTGCTAAGAAAAGAAAGAAGTGACTGTAGTTCCTGCTTAGGAGGATTTCCATTAACTTGCGAGGCAGGGACCTCTTAAGAAATTCTAGGTAGTTGTCCTATGGGGAAGACATCTGGAGTAACAAGGCCAAGCCTACAGCAGATGTAAGATAGTATTGAGGTTCTTGGAGTTAAGTTTAACCACAGAAAGCCTGATTATTGCACTTATTTTTATCTGAACCCATTGGTGTGCTGAAACACGTAGGGAAAGCCTTTGGCACTTACTGACTTGTATAAATGCTCAGAATTTACAGATTCCAAGAACCTGATTTTTCTAATTCAATTTTGTAGGTGCTTAGCTCTGCAACATTAGAGCAAGATGTCTTTCCTGTGAAACACGGACAAATTCAACCAATTTGATCATGTAGTGGTAAATAAAAAGGTGATCAAACGAGACTGCTCATTCACTTAGATGCAAATAGGTAAATTTGAGTTTACGATTGACTACGCCACTGACTTTTGTCTCACTTGTGAGAAAGTCTCCATTAAACTTTTAACTTGACACCTCTTCCCAAGGAGATAAACTGTTAAGTATTTTCCTCACTAAGCCTCTTAAACAATAACTGCATCTTCCCCTTCAACTCACGTTACTGTGTAAAGGCAACAAAATACAAGACAAGCCTTTTTATAGTATGTCATTTGCTACTGAAAGAAAAATAATAAAACTAAAAAGGGTCCCTGCGCTGCTTTGTCACTGTAAATTTTTTTTGGCGAGCCTCATTTCGCTGGTTGAAGTGAGGACTCGAACCTACTCAGCTCTTCAGAGTGGGTGGATAGAGAAATGGGTGAAGAGCTTGTTCAGACACCGATACCCAACTGCTGAGCATGGGTCCGTCTGGTGCAAGCACGCAAATGAAAACCAGTTGAAATGTGCATACAATTCCCAGTAAATCACACTACTAAATAAGGGAATGTAACACGTCTGCTGATTTTATTTTTGTCTAAAGGTATTTGCAGTTGATTTTCTTTGAGAGCCAGCAGGGACATTTCTTTATCTGTGCACCATTGATTCTCTTGGAGCAAAGGGTGATACTTTTTGCGTGTTACTGGTTCTTACTGTTCCATTAAAATGGCTCTGTACTTCCACTGGTTTAGTGGTAGCACTGCTGCTTAGAGATGCAAACTGGGTCTGACCTCTTCCAGAGCAGTGGATTGTAGGTACCAGCATATGCCAGGAATTGAAGGCGCTGTGCCTTCGGCTGTAACAGACAGCTGAAGTTTTTAATTCCCTCCGAACAGATGTGTGGGGTTTTCCAGCAGAAGGGAGAGGGGGAACAACCTGAGTTTGCGCTTTATACTAGAGCCGTCTTCCCATTTATCCAATAGTTGTCACATTTGCTTCAGTGCAAAGTGAAGCTCTGGGAATTAAAGAGGGAGGATTTCTGTCTAGACCTTATTGTTGACAGCCTCAGTGGGACACATCCAACGTCCTAGGGAAGGAGGTCACTTTCTTGAGTGCAGATGGAATAAGGCTGTAACATCTCCCGTTGGCCACGTGCCATTTCCCTTCTGTCCTGCTTTGCTTGAGAGGAGTTCAATTTCTGTCCTCTCGGAGTTCCTCTGATAAAATAATCTTGTTTGGAAGAGATAAGTATAGCCATTTCGCTATTAAAATTGACTGCGTATGATTTGTAAAATTTTTTTGTGTGTCTGAGAGTCAGAAAATTGGACATGATTTCTGCAATGTGCTTTGGGAATGGTAGGCTATTGATTAATCCTCTGTCCTACAGATTGTATTTGAAAACAAGACAGGTCTATAATTCTTCCCTTGATTGACATTTCTGAACCGAATAAATGAGTTTTATTCATGGTTTTGGGGTGAACTGTTATGTAGAAAATGTTCTGGTGCTTTACCTGTGAAAAGAACTAGAAATCCACAGCTGTTAGGACAGCAAAGTGGTTTTGTTTAGGTGTTGTATGGCCCAAGAAAAAGTGAATTCGGAGCCTCAAAATGTGGACATTAATGGCTCAGTCCTATCAAGCAAGATCAAGGACAAATGATGAACTCCTCACCTAGATCAGAATGCATAAGGTACTCTTAGCACTGCATGAAACTATCCACCTGGTGGTAACCAGTAGGGTGGTACAACCCCAGCAATGGCTGGCACAAGGAACAGAGACCACCTCTTGTATTCCTTGTTGGGTTTCTGTGTCAGCTGAGGACTGCAACATCCACCTGTGCTCTATGCCTGTATGGTGGGGGATTTTTTCCTGGAAATTCTAAGCGATGGAGGTTCAAGTTGCACTGCACAGATACTTGAACATTCAGAAATGGTTTTGTAAGCATACTCTCAAGTTTCCCTTTATCAGCAAGTGTATTTGTCTTGTTCTGTAGCAAAGTGCACTGCAATTGTAGCAAAGCTCAATGTTAGACTTCGCAGAAGAGGAAGGTGATTTTATTATAAAAGAAGCAGATTTTACTTGCTCACACACCCCTTCTTGCATATTCACAAGCCTTTTGAACTCTTCAGGAGCTTACAATGAATAGGAACTTTCACCTCTCCATCCTTTCCTACCTCTGTGAGTCATTAGAGTTTACTCACAGCCTTTCTGTGTCTGGGTGTCTTAAAGGTCCAGCCTTATTCTTCATCTTCTTCACCACCATCTCTTAAATGCTATCCCTTTTTTTAGGCAGTCCATTGTTTTCCTTACCTGGGTCTTCTCAGAAGCTACGCATGGATGTGCTGTGATTTTGATGACCTGCAGAGCTGGGT
Source organism: Chloroceryle amazona (assembly GCA_027560015.1). Lineage (NCBI taxonomy): Eukaryota > Metazoa > Chordata > Aves > Coraciiformes > Cerylidae > Chloroceryle > Chloroceryle amazona. The sequence goes on along the minus strand of JANHFX010007195.1, from coordinate 146,910 downwards.
GCCAGCAAAACCTTCTGTTACTCCTTCTGGTGCTTTCCCACCTCATCTTTCCCGCTCGTTCTCCACAGGCCAACCTTAACACTTCTATTCCAATTCTCTACGCTTCTGTGCCTGTTTTGTTTGATTTTTTTTCTTTCTCAGTTACAAATTTGCACATAATTTTCTTTGGTAGCACAGTAGTTTTATGAAATAATGACAAATCGCTCAACTGTTTCTAGCATTTCCTTAACACTGTGCTAATACCCTGTTAACACTGTGCTAATAACCCGTACCTCCAAATTAACTGTATCATAGGAGAAAATGTCCTGGGTCTGATAAAAGCAGTCATACAGGGTGACCAGCCCTTCACGGGAGCAGCTTCAGTGTTCATCCTTCTGCAATCTGGCAGGAAGTCGTTTGAATTGAGCCAGATTTGTAGATCCAAATCTGAGGACCTGTTGTCTGAGTGGACTTTTGTCACCTAGAATAATAATACTCCCTGGCATCCTTGATAGTTGGTCAATAAGTAAGCGATAATTGAGGTCATGAAGTTGAAAATGCAGAGCTTCAGGACCACATTTTTTATCCCCTGGTCATCCTCAGGGCAGACACAAATGTAAAATGAACACCCTTAAATAAAGCTGAGCTCAGAGGGGGAAGCCTCCACTGTCTGAAATCAAATGCAAGTAACAAAATGTTCCCTGAGCCCACTCAGCTCAGGTGGCACCAGATACCCATCTGGAAGGGGCTGAGCAAACAAAGGAGCAGCTGTGTCATCTGCCTAGAGCAGGGTTATATGTAGGGCTTTTTGGAGCAGGGGGAGGGGAGCTTCATCCATTATTAAAACACAGATAATAGAAACTTTATGCCCCAGTGATCTTGCATTAGACAACATGAACTGAAAGATGAGGTCTCTGCTAATTCAGTGCCTGATGCTCCTGAGACTGGCTCCCATGTGAGGGGGAAGCAGACCACACTTGCCTGTCTTCCTCTGCCCAACGCTGATCCCAACCACCTGAGAGGTCACTTCTTCCCTGGCAATTACCTCCTGAGACAGCTTTGCTTTGCTGGAAGAATAAAGCTGTCAGCGAGGAGAAGACAAGTACCTATGTGAGCGAGGCTGTGGCCACAGGATGCAAAGTCAGGCAAAATGAAATGATCTCTACCTATGCCAGGTCAAGTGTTTAATGTAAAACACATCTCCATCTCCTTCAGCAGGCACTCAAACAGCAGCACTGTTCTCAAAAAGAAAGTGTCCCACAGGTGAGCTTTGTCCATCCTTCCCTCCTTCCCTCCACATTCATTTCCTGAGGAAGGCACAAGGATGCCATGGGTTATTCTCAGTAAATAACATCAAGCTGGAAAACCTCAGTTTCTCTCTGGTGCCCCCCTAACTTGATATGATACGGGTCTTTTTCCTATTAAAATGTAGGCTTTGAGAAACTCTACCCTGTGTATGGCTACAAACAAGCAGAGGAAGGAATGCTGAACCTAATGGAGCTAGCAATCCATGACCGATGCAAATATCTGATGTGACAAAATCTGCTAAGCCCACCTCTCTCCAGAGTGTTGAAGCCTCCCTGCCTTGAAGTTTCTGTTCAGGACACTCCATAATTGTGGAGTGTTTGCAATAGGGGGATGGGGTTTTTAAACATTTTCTGCAATGAAAGGCCAAAATGTTTACTGAAACTGAACCATTCCATTCTGTCCCATGCAGAGTTAGATTTGTTTTGGTAATCTGTGATTTTGGCTGAAGTTCCAAACCACTGGCATTGCAACTCCTTAGCAGCTGATTCTTTATGGTAGTTTTGGATACTAGAAGTTCAAATAATGAAATCCATATTTTTTTTTTTTCTTCAGTAAGAAAAATAAAACCATCTGAGTGGTATTTAAAACACAAATACATTGAGAACTTCATCTACTGCAAAATTTGAAAAGTGTTTCCCTTATTTTGAATATTGTCAGATATGCTGGTTTCAATTATTCAAGAAAATATGAGCCTGATGTTCAGATAGTAACATTGTTCGTATTTTTTTTTTAATTTTACCATTTTACTGAGGGTGGCAGTGAGAGAATGAGAAGAAAGCATCTACTTGTTTTTATTTCTTATTCGTAGCTCTCTTCTAAACAGCACAAGTCAGCCTTTAAGTGAGGTTTCACTGGAGTCTTGCAACAAGAGACTTTAATTGTACCCAGTGTATATCCCATTAGAAGCAACTACTATTTGAAGCATTTCAGGATGTAGGAACAGATCTCTCCCATGTGGTTCGACATAGAAAGCCTCCCTTGTTCTCTCGGAGTGGTGTAAAATGGACTCCCACTGTTGTCAGAGCATCCCCGAACGCACACTTTCCCTTCTCAGGGCAGCGTAATGCCAGAGTGCAGGCACCCAGGGATGTTTCTTTGATTTCAGGAGAAGCAGAAATAAGCCCTGTTGCCCCGGTGGGTCCTTCCTCCCCTCATTTTCTACCTCCTTTGAGTTCTGAAGGATGTAGTGTTTTGAATAATTGGCCTAATTTCAAGCTTCCTTTCCCACCACTCCTCCACAAAAAGTGGCTTGTGCTTACACACGGTGATGATTGCTCTCTTCTAGAATGCATTGCTAGGTACTTCTCAGAGCTCTGGTTCATCTGAACTTCTTCCAGTAATGCATTAAATGACGTGGCCACAGCCACGATGTGCTCTCCCTTTTGTCCTTCCCCTGGTGGGAGAGCTGCATGGGTGGAGGAGGGTTTTGCTTTTGGGTTAGAGAGAAAAGGGGGGAAGGTTTTATCTTTACATCTTTTCCTTTTGGTACTATTTACTTGTAACGAGTCAATCTTGAGAAGGCAGGTAACTGCAAAGGGGTAAGTCTAAAGCTGGTGCCTAGTCCCCGCTGAAGTTTATCCCCCAGTGTTAGATGGCCTCTCCTAAAAGCCTGTTGCCTGCACAGCCTGTAGCTTCTTCCAGGAGGTAGGCAGAGCAACACAGAGAGGTGCAGCTCTCCTGCATCTGCTCAGGTGTGTTACACACTCCCACTGGCCCAGAGCCCTGAAAGGGATGCCAGGTTTGATTAGATGGCTTCTGCCATGTGACTTTACAGAGCTGTGTTGGTAAGAAAATGTGCTGTAAGGTGGTGCACAAGCTGTGGTTTCCCATGGGTCCATGATCAGCTTTAACATGTGGCTGTAGTTCGTGGGTAGGGTGGCAAAGGTGTGTTACTCACTCTAGGGGTAGATGCTGCCAAAAGACAGTGGAGTCAACACAGACTCTGAACCCTGAGTTACCGACCAGCACAGATAGCAACGGAGGGACCAGCCCAGCCACCTGCAGCCAGCGGGGGGGAAGCTTTGCTGTCGCCTCACTCCATCAGCAGAAAATGCTGTTGTCTGGCTCTCTACAGTGTGTAATGGGTTGTCTGCCCTTGGTGAGCCCTTCCACTGTCCTCAGGGGTCAGCTGCAGGTGGCAACAGCGGGGAGCGTGCTTTACTTCTTCTCTCTGGGGAATGTTACAATGATAATTTTCAGCCTCCTTAATTGGTTTTACATGCTGCGGGTTATTTCTAAAGAAGGAAAAAAAAAAAAAAAAGGTTGGAAAGTATTTAAAACAAAATAAAGGTTAGCCTTGACATGTGGAGAACTTGCAAAGCAAGGGGAGAGACACCTTGGCAGGCTTGTCGAGGTTGCCTGTGGCTTGGTGCAGAATCGGAGGCATTAGCAATGATTCCAGCTTTGCTCAGTCCCCGTTTCTGATTCCCTTTCCAAGCGACGTTTTCTTCAGTACCATCCTTTACATCTGCATTTGGCAACTGTGCAATGGCAAGCAGACAAAAACCACCGCAGAATATCCCCTGTTATCATCTTTACCTTCTAGATGAAATCCCACAATGCCAGCGGAGTCCATGCCGTGGGATCCACCTCCAGCCACCGTCTGCTGCCCAGACCTTCACTCACCAGCTCTCTCTGCAGACAGCCGGGGGGTGGCATTCATCACTGACATGCAGGGAGCCTGTCTCAGTGCTTCTTGTCAGCTTCTTGTCCCTTCACTCGGCCTGCAGCTCACCTCAAGCTGTTCTTTCACAGGTTTGTTTGTTGGGTTTGTTTTTTTCATTTATGTAGGTAAGGGGAAAAAACCAAACTGAATTAAGTAGACTCTTTTTTCCCCAGATGGAAGGATGATTAACCAACACCAGTAGTTGCCCAGCAGGTGTATACCTCACAGATGATACTAGCATAGAGAGAAGCTGCCAGCATTGCTGGTTTGTCCATAATTTTAGTATTTTCCACATGATTAATTAAGGATAGGTTCTTTTCCGTGTGCATGAAATTTCCTTTCATAAACCGGTGAAGTTTTTCCACAGACTGAAGGCCAATTCTGATCTCACTTACACCTGTGTAAACCTGGCTTAACTCCACTGGAGCCTGGCCATCTCATCTAACCTGCCTGTTTGCAAGTGTGCCGGGCGTTAGGGTGTCTGAGCACCCGGGCTTATCCCCGGGCTTAAACCGATGTCGCTGGGTTCAGTCTTACTCACCACGTCCTGTCCTTCATATATAATTTATCAGCTAGAATGATGTTGGATGATTTGCACTCTGAAGTAATCATCACTCAGGCAGCAAGATGATGGATAGGTGGAGGGAGAGCAGATGGTATAAAAGATTAATCAAAAAGCGAGAGTCCGTGCCACTGCGGGGCCACTGCTAAAGATCCTCTTGGGTGTGAAAAATGCTAGAATAATGGTGAGGTATTTGTCTCCTGAATTTGTGCTATTACTGGGAAATCCTGGCACACTGCGCAGGGCTGCAAAGGGCTGGCAGCTTTTTCAGGAGCCTGGTGGAGCTGGTCTCCCCCATGAGCTGTGTCTGGGCAGCTTGGACTCCATCTTATGCTTCGGCACGTGCTGCATTCTGCTTTTTCCCCTCTCATGTACCATTTGCTCTGGCACAAACGCATCCCAACCCCCATTCCTCCCTGGCCACCATTTCCCAGTAGTTAGTACCACTGTTCTCCATGCACAGACCCCTCTCTCCCTTGTCTGGTCACCCCTCCTGCTTGTCTCCTTCCAGGTATCTCCTTCCCCATCCCATCAAACCTATTCCCTCTGGAAGGGTGGGACAAATGTCAGGCAGGAGCCAGAGCCAGGCAAAAGGGAGGAAGGTCACTGGTTAGGACAAGGCATTCAGAAGCCAGACCTGTGATCAGCCTCAACATCCCCACTGCCACTATGAGATGCTGTGAAGATAGACCTGGCTGTGAGATTTACGTAGGACTGGAGGAGAACCAGTGAAACTGGTGACCAGAAAAAGCTGAGAGGGCTGTGGAGCACTAGACCTCAGGCAGCATAGGCTGAGCTTGGAAAAACAGAGAGGAGAGGAAAATATGGAGCTTATACTGACCCTGGCTGTTAACTCATCAGCAAGCGCTGCAGCTGCTGCTTTTTCTGCAGCTTTAGGGCAGTGAGAGGGTCTCCTGCTTTGCCCTGGACATCAGTGTGGTTTCAATTGCTTTCATGCAGCGTCAGCACTGTGGCATGCTCGGCTGATGCCTTCAAAGGCCCTCTTCACAGCACGAAGTGCAATAAACTTAGGACCATTACCTGTATTGGGCCACTCATTGCAACGCTGTTGGAGCTGGTAGGCATTAGCGTGAGCCAGAAACGACTACACCTCAAATTTGTTTTAAATTAAAGCTGCAGTCTTGCAGGAACTTTTTATTGCCTCGGGCACGAAGAGGGGTGGAATGGTGTTCTACCCTTCCAACATAAACCTGAGCTGGGCAAAGCCCACCGTGCGCCGGCTGCGCAATCCTCCTGCGGCGCTTCCTGTTCAGATATTTAATTTGGTTGCCATTGGCCAGCTTTAAAACCTGGGGTTTTAATCTGCTGTAAATTGGTGCAGCTCTACTGAAGTGTGGTTTTTGGGCTGTGGTCTGTGGATCCCTAGGGGTTCTGTGGACTGCTTGGAAAGAGTCTGCAAAAGGTAACTAAGGAAAGCAAACCCTGCTGTCGGTCGGCTTCAATTGTCAATGCACGGGCCTTTCTCCTCCACTAGAACCTTTTTGGGGTGCCAAAAGAATGAAAACAACTGAAGATCATGAAAAGCGTGCTGGTTTGCACTAGCTGAGGATCTGTCCCTGCCCGTTCATTGAGTAAAAAATGAGTTTTGAAGAGGTGACCAAGGTGCGGGAAGCAAACAGCTCGAGCTCAGTGTTCTGGGCATATTTATTAGAGGATTTTGAAAGCAGACTAAAATGCTGTCACATCCACCACATATCTGTTTGTAAACTGGCCTGGTTGAATAGTAGGAGATAGAAAAAATGCAATTGGAATAATTTGAGCACAATATTTGGGAAAACTGTTGTTCCAAATACTGCTTCAGGAGGCCTCCGCCCATCTCTCCCAAATGAAAACGTGTGTTTGAAGTAATGTTTTAATATGGTTTTATGTAACGTAACCTCAGCTAAAAAATGCATATAACCTCTTACTAACTTCAAAGCAGTACAAGGTCTTTCATTCACTTCCAGTAGCATCACATTAATTTATCTTTTCCTGAGTTCTGAGAGTTTGGTATATTATATAAGTAGGTGCAAATATCTTCTTTGCAGTATTTTATTTCTTCTTCTCTTAGAAGTGGCTAGACAATGCTGTAGCACTGAGGATTTTGAGATTGTGTTGTCCTGCAGAGCAAGAAGACCTTCAGAAAGAAAATTCAGGCTTTCAGAATGCAAGTTTCCTCGAAGATGTCTAAGCAGCTTCCTTGGAAACACATATTTTCTTGTCTTTCTTCCTAACTGTAATTTTAAAACATTGCTTGCTTTTGTAAAGCATTTTTATTTTAAAGAGCTGCGTGTTCCAGTGCAATAGGGCTCTATAAAAACCTCTTTTAACATTTCATTACAGTGTCTCACAGGCTACTGAGAGAGATTTGGAGCTAGATTCGGATACCTAACAGACGCTGGAGCCGTTCGGATCTGGAATCTAAATTTTGCTTGTGATCCAACTCAGGGTATTCTGCTGATATTCTCCAGCATCCAGAGAAGAAAAAGAAATCTTTTTTGCAGCAAAAGTCTATGAGCCAAGTCCTGCTTGCTAGACTCGAGCAAGTCCCAGTGATGCACTAAACCACACGCAGGCAGCAAGGTAGGCAGGGTTCAGTCTCGTGTGAGGGAACGATGCTGCCTTCACAAAACTGGATTCCCTCCCTCACTCCCTCTGTTAGCACTGGGTTGTGACTCCTTGCTTTGTCATTTGCCCCAATCTTTTCCATCCCCAAACTTCAGGGAGAAATGTGGCCTCCCTATAGCCAGTCATTAATAAGTAAATACACTCTTTTTAAAAGCAACTGGAAAATCACCTGAGTAGTAGAACCTGACGTGCTCTGCCAAAGGAGGGGAAAGCAAATGAGGCTGCTGTAAAGTGAAAAACATTTTCAGCAGTGATTTCATCTATGTTCTCTCTTTGTCCTTTCCCCTCTCTGAATATTTTCCATGTACAAACAACATGCATTTTATATAGTTCTAAACCAGGCTGTATTTTATATAGATCACCTAAGTGTAGCAAGTACCATCTATGATGAAAAGCAGAGGTTTCTGTTAGTTCATATCAACATATGATCCCAGTAATATCTAAAACATATGCTACTTAGCATAGCATTTGCATGTGCATTCATACGTTTTTGTTCCACTCGGGTTATCTCAGAGCCTTAGGGCCTACCCCATTTGCACATGTTTGACTTAGATGGATGCAAAACCACCATATGAAAATATAATTGCAAAAATATGGATTATCTCCCTCCTCTCCTGCCAGTTTCTGCGTCCACGGCTGTGTTTACAATGCACGTGTTGCTGTCACACGCTCACCTCTAGTTACTTCAGGGCAGTCCTAAAGCTCCATCTTGCAGCACTATATAAGGCAGTTTAAAAACAGGGGATCTAAGCTTCTTCTCTCACAGATGGGGATTCCTGTTTTCCTCTTCCCTTAAGGTAACATTTTCCAATGTCGTACGTTTGGCTACGAGGTAGTTTCTCCATCATGAACTGGTCCATCTGTGTGTATGTGAAGATTGACTTTGGGGGTTACAGTGAGGCAGACTCATGGTATTTTCTCTTTATGGGACAGATACATTGACAGTTCATAAGTTATTCATTCTTACTGTCCTCAGGGATCCATTATACAAGCGAGAGAGAGATACTGGGTGCCTGCCTTTCTCTTATGACTGCCTATCCTATGGCCCCCACAACCATAATCGTGTCCCAGTTTATATTGTGTAATTGTCACAACATGCTTTTGATGAAGAGAATTGCAACTGTTCACGGTTTTCTCAGGGCAAAAATGGCCACAGGGGACAGGCTGGTTGCTGCACATCTCAAGAAGTTCATCCTGGCTCTCTGAAACCCCAAAGTAACTCTGTCATCTGTTGGACCTCTGTTACCCTCTGTCCTAGCGTGTGTAAAATCTCCAGTGAAACACCTCACCAACAGAAATCAGCAGATCCCAGCCTGGCTGGCACAACTCCTGCTCTAAGCATCGGCCTTGTCATTAGACCTCAGCTCTTTTCTTTAAGGAAGGCTGTTTCTTCAGTATGTTCCACTCAGCTTCTGCTTCTCCTTCAGCCACCACTGACATTTGCTTGCCAGTAATGGGCAAGGGATGGGTCACAGGTTTTAACGTCTCCATCACTGGACAGAGATACTGATGTCAAATTTTCAGGTTCATTTGCTTTGGTTTGCATTTCATAACAACTCGAATGCATTATGTAAAGCAAACGTATGCCTGAGTGCCTTCTTACTTAATACATGTTTTGTGTAACCTGCATCATCCCCTCTGCTTTGTTTACTGCCAGATTTGCCTGCTCGTCTCTACCAGTTGTGGATGTCCGGCTTCTGATTTATATAGAGCAAGAGATGTAGTGGTTATCTCTGAGCCTAGCTCAGCTGCTCCTGGGGAAAAACTCCAGGGGAAGCTGTGGATGCGCTGTTGAATTAATCAGGAGGAGGAAGTGTTCTTGGAAGAGGCAGCACTTCCTTTTATGCAGGATAAGATGTGGCCAGATGCCAAGGGTGGAGAACGGGACACGATTAAAGATCCAGATAAAGCAGGAAGTGCTTTTCCCTGTAAAGATGTGGCATTTTTCTAAAACTTGATTTCTTACGCTGCTTGGAAATCAAGCTGTTCCACCCTTTTCTTGCTTTGTCTTCTGCTTCAGTTGCAGATTTTCCCTCTTACTCAGCAGTCCAGCCAGTAGAAATGAAATTTCCTTCCTCTTCGAAGCTTGCAGATGCTAGACTCAGAAAAGGGCAAATGACGAAGTGCAGGCCATGCCCATTTTTGGCCTCAATTGATCCCCCCCAGTGCGGATGATGGAGAGGAGCACCGTGACCCTTTCCAGCTTTATTCTCAGTATTACGCCACTGACGGCATCAGAATTTATTCCGCACTCAAACTGAGCCTCATCACCATTATTTGCTGAAGATCACTGACTGGTAGGTGTACGTCACACACACACAGAGAGGGATTTATGGAGACAGCCAGGGTGTGTTTCATCGCTCCAGTCACTACCAGGTGTTTACGAGTAAGAGGGTTACAGCCAGTTTGGTATTTATACAGCAGCGGGACAAGAGTTCTCCTCACCCGCCATGTAAATCCATTGGACTTTGTAACTGGGTGACCGTAGATCTAATGACGTTGCCTTTTCCCACCCACCCCCCCATCGCCTTGCTCTCACTGCCTGCCCGGATATATTTCCTTTCATTTTCATGCAGAGTGTGTCACTGTTTCATAACTCACTAAATCAACTCGCTCTTTTGATTCCTCCCACCAGCGCAGCTGTACATCAGAGCAGGGGCCCGTGTTCCCCGGGGTGGGATGGCTGCTGTGGCGAACGAACAAGGAAGCCACCCCAGTTCTGCGCTTCTGTTTACTTAGCCCCTACGTAAAAATACATATTGGGTTTTGTTGGGTTTTTTTTTAAGCGTGCAGACATCCGCCGGAGCTAGCATTGTTTTCATTGATTGCTGCCGCTGGAGCTCTGGAGGCAGCAGTACTGATCCATATGGAAACAAGGCTTCCATAAATCTGTCAGACTTGAATTCTCTTGCAGAGCCTCATCCGGTCGCTTACTCCTATTTTCTTTCCCGTGTTTTCAATTCCTGATTGAGTTGAGTTCAAACGAGACACTTACTTGGCAGTGCCCTTGAACATAAAGGTCTGGTTTAATTGTGCCTTGGAAAACCTGGGAACCTGAGGTTTCCTCCTGCACTCAGGAAAAGTATATTCGCAGGTACACACGCATCTGGTGCCCCACGGCCTCTGGCACACACGGGGTAGAGCTCTTGGCGTACCTCTCTTTAGCATGCGGGGGCTGTGTGCTTTTCAAAGCCCAGGATTAGGCTCGCTCTTCTGTTAAGGAGTGGCTATTAGCATGCGATGCCTTCTGTCCTGCCTGCTGCTTTTATGCTCCATTGGCGCTGTTTCAGAAATGACATTATCATGGGATTGAGCAGCTCCGGGGATTGTGAACTGGCAGCAGAGTCTTCCCCCTCCAGGTCAGGAGTGCATCACTGACCTGGACTAATACTAGCTGAGTGTCATTAGCATCTGAACTGAATTCGGGGTCTTCTTTCCAGTCCTCAGCAAACACATATCCAGTTGTTTCCCAACGCAAAATTTTGCTTTACTGGGCACCCTCTGAGGATGCTGCAAAGACACCCACAGCTAGAAACTGTCCTTTCAGGGGCAGAGTCGAGGCAGACTGGCCAAGTGGTGTGACCATAATATGCAGATGCGCTCTCCACCGTTGTCTTCTCTCTAGCACCAAAGCGACATGCGCAGACTCGGGCTATTGAGGGAGGCTCATTGTGACATTATCGAGGGACACAGTGAAGAGTGGGAGACTACACTGGGCTGAGGGATGTTTATAAACAGAGGTATTTGCAAGTTAACTAAAATGTGCCTAATAAAGCAAAGGAGTTTAGATTTTTGCTGTCCATCCCTGTGTTTCTGAAGAAGGTTATCACTGTGAATTAGGAAACGATGTTAGTTTGTTGTCACCTTTGGGGATTAGAAGATGATGTGGCGATAAAATCCAAAAAGATTTTTTTCTTCAGCTGAAGCAAACTGTATGAAAGAGGTTTTGCTTTCCATATGACACAAGATGCTATATAGATACCACATGCCTGACCTGCTCTAAAACCATCTGTCATCAGCTCTAGGCAGCACCCATTTACCTTGGCGGAAGAGCTCCTCTGGTTGGTTTAGTGGCCTGCTTATGTTCGTAAGCTAACAGAGCTGCAGCTGGCTTGAACAGCTGATGAGTATTGTTTACTGCATTTTGGTGTTTAATCAGAAATGCTGATAAGTTATCTAAAACCCAGTGGCTTTTCAGAGCCTTTCATGTAAGATTGGTATTGGCCTGGAAGTACAAAATCAGGACTTGCAAACATGCAGCTGACAGCTCCAGCTCCGTCCTTCACTCTTCCCCTTATCTTTGCATTTTTCCCCTCTGGAATGTAGAGCAGCCTTTGAGTTTTTTGGCTGTGGTGGGTTTATTATATGACCTGTTTATATCTAAGGAGGTTTATTCACTGAATTTCTACAAAGCATTTGTATTTCAGGTTCCCTTCTCCTCTGACAACCATCAGGGTGTTAAAGCCAGTGCATCCCACTGGGACCCTTTCCTACGGCGTTTCTTCCCTCCCCTCCTCTACCCATCAGTGAGCACTGAACCCAGAGCCAAGCTCGCTTCGTGGCCCATGTTCTTGGGGGTTACTGTGTCCATGTGTGGGGACCTACCGAATACGGTCTGTCATGAAACCTGTCGCTCAGCAGGAATCGGCTGGTGGCAGAGCTTGAGGAACCGCTGGACAGCCCTGAGAGCAACCGTGTTACTAATTCCTGGCATGCGGGAAGGAAAGGGGAGGAAGAAACCCAAAGGCTTTCTTCGGACTGTGTCACACATGGCCGTACATGCTGTTGCTACCCGGGCAACACCACGGCTATTTGCCTTCCCCCTGCCTTTTTCTGTAATGCTCTCTCCACGGGCAATATTTGCCTCCCTCCTTAGTTGCCATGCTACTGTTCCTTCCCTTTTAATCCCCATTAAAGAGTCAGTTCTCCTGTGATTTCCTCAGGAAATGGAATAAACTTGAGTAAGTTCTCGAGTCCTCTGCCCAACCCCTTCCCCTTCTGTATTCTGCACGTCTGCCTATTAGATTATAAGCGATCTGTAGAGAGGCTTAGCTTTAGCTGGAGTCTTGTACATTGTCAGCTTCATTGTCACCAGTAAATGCACACTTTACCCGGGCTCCTTGCTTTCTTCTTTTCCTTTTAAAAATGAAAAATCCCTTGAAGCTCTAAAATAAAACTACAAATCCACAAAGGTTTAACTGCAGTGCCTTAAACAGGTGCTTTATCCACTGTGCTGTTTGAACTGTGGATACTAGTATTTGTGACAATCTAACAGTGCTGCTTTGTCCACCGGAGAAAGCCTAATTGCTCTCCATGACGGCAAATAAAGCCACGGAGATTTTCAAGTTAAAATTTGGATTTCAGACTAGCTGCATGCACAGCACTGTCTCCACAACACGGGTTTGTGTGCCCATCCAATCCCCCCGAGAAAGCAATATATTGTCTCTTTTTATTACTATTTATTTATTTGTCTTATCTAATTTGGGTACCTGTTGAAAGGAGATTTGTGTGTTCCAAAATGGAAAGCAGATACTCTACACTGAGAGGCTGGGGCATCCCTGTGAGAAGCTGGTGTGACCAGAGATGAGAGGCCGGGACATTAACCTGGATCTTGGAAAATGTGTCCTACTTCAGATTTCCTGTGTGATTATGAAATAATTCCTTATTCATCGAGTGCCTTTGGGCACTTCAGCAAGACTTAGGTTTAGTTCCTAAGAAGTCTGGCAGACTGGGCCTCAGTCTATAACTGTTAGGCTGACTCGTGCCACTCAAAGTTGCCAAGGCTAAAGCAGAGACCTGGCAGTCTGGAGTCCTGGGCTCTCCCTCACTCTGCAGTCGAACTGAGATGACTCTGGGCAAGTCTCATAATATTTCTTTCAGTGCATCAGCAACTTTACATCATCTCCAAAGGAGAGAAGACGATGCTGACTGTGGGTTTGGGGTTACCCTGAATCTGTGCAGAGCTCACCCAGGATTCACCATGCAATGAACTTTCACATAAAGAAATTAGGCTTTGCTGTAGAGTTGGTGGACATCACCCACTCATCCTGTCATCGCCTTGGAGCAAAGGCGTAGGCTGGCCTGTTGAAAGAAGGCCATACCTTCAGTTTGTTGACGTGCATGGTGTGTTAAAGGGCTGACATGCAGAGAGCTTGCCCTGCTAATGGATCAGGATTTTTATAGACAGAAGGGATATGCCATAGTCGGAGTGGTAAATCTGTAATGACAGACGTTCGTTCTATATTTGTGAATGACCTGATTTGGCAGGCATGCGGTTCATTCTCCTGACAATAATGGGAACATGGTGTGAGACAGGCAGAGAAATAAAGCTGTGGTTAAAATGAAGCTATAAATTTATAAACGTTTAGGTTTGAAGTATTTTCCCCACCTTAATTTCTCGCCTTGTGTTTTTTGTTTTGTTGTTTGTTGTTTTTTTTTTTTACAAAAGAAAAGAAAAGCCCCTGTTTGAATAGTCTTTGAAAAGCTTTCAACTCTCCTCCTCCTTCTTTTTCCTCCTCCCTCACCTCCCTCCTAAGCTCCAGAGATGAGTGTAAGACATCTGTCAAAGCTGTGGTAACGGATTTCTCCTGATTTGCGAGGACCCTAGGAATCTGTCAGAGCATCCCCAGCTGCTGTGGGCCTGTCACTGGGCCATAGCTGCCCTGGGAGGTGAGAGTCAGGCACCACCGGGAGCCAGATCACTTTGTCCTACTGTTAATTTGTCCCTGAACTGGAGAGAGGAGAAGGGGGGATTTCCCTACAGAAAGAGAGAGTTTGGAGGGGAAGACACTGGAAACTTCAGGACATATGAGCAGAGGCCGTTGTGCCCTCAAAGAAGAGCCCCTCTTGCCTTCTGCTCCACATTTCTCTCTCCCTCCTTCAGGAAAAATTCCTAAACTGCTTTGGCTCAGTACCAACTGTTCCTTTGGCCTCCCAGCCAGAAAAGCTCACTGGGGATGGAGAAATTGCCGTACACAATGGTTCTGAGAACTAATAACACATGCATGCAGCCCAGCCTTGAATTATATGAAATATGGTGCATAGCTTTCAATCCTGTTTTGTCAGAGGCCTTGACTGCTTAAAAGCCTTCCAGTCCCTCTCCCACCTCCACCCCCCAAATAAATCCCACACGTTTTCTCTCAACTTCCAGCATGTGTGACCGTAATTGTGTCTCAGACGCTGGCAGAGCGCCCGATCTGTCAGCCTCACCCGGGGACAGGGAAGGAGAGGGGGAAGGATGCCTGCTGGAGCAGCTCGGCTGGGAGGGGACTGGGGACCGGAGTGCTCCATCCCCTGGCCCCACAGAGGAGTGGGAGGGCAGGATGCTGGGATGTGTCAGGGCAGGTGGGGACCTGCCTTGGTGGCTTCTTCCTTCTGGGGGAACTGCTTGGGGCCAGTGGGTATAACCATCAGCAATTAGTTAAATCAAGGGGCTAGCTACAAGTGCACTAATTACTTTGGTGCATTGTACTCCAGCAGCTTGTAATTTTTCTACCCCCTGTTAGTACAGATGGGTCTGCTCTCGGTAAACGAAGAAGCTCTCTGCATTAGTTATGGTGCTGGATGAAGAAAAGTGTGGCATTGGCTTTGCAAGCAAGAGAGATGAACCTGCTTAGTACCTGGTCTTTTTTGCACGGTCCCTACCATGGCTATTTATGTTACTTAAAATTAAAAAAAAGGTATGGATTGCACAGATCTCCAGAGAGGATAACTCTTGGAAGTTGTGTAGGAACGGTAATCTGTCCTGATTATGACCTCTAGGAACTGATGTGAGAGAAAAATCAATTTAATTCTGGAAGAACTCACCATTAAAAAACAATTCATGGAATCTAATTATGTGAAATAATTTGAACCTGAAGTAAGCACAATTCTGGAAAATCTATCAGAGATAGCAGACACATACCAGTGGGGGTAGCATCTTCCTCTAGTTCTTAAGATACTCAGTTTCAATGGATAAGGCTTACAGGAGGCTTATGCTGTGATCAGCAGTGAAATAATTAGCCACTGTTATCATTAAGTGTCAGTACTCACACAACATGAGTCCTCAAAGTGAAGGTTACTGAGTTGTTACTTCCCAGTCTTCAAGCCGACTCCTGTATCAGCTTACACGGTAGGTGCACATTTCCTGCCAGATGAATATTTCCCTCCACATTGTCCTCAAAAAGCAGGCAGAGGAACAAGGGTGCAGTGTGAGGGACAAGGGTGCAGTGTGACACCATGGCTGTAAGGAATCGAGTAAGCGAGGACAGGCTCTGAGTGGCAGCTTAGCTTCACGTACCAAACAGGAACAGCAGGAGAGGTGTTGGAGCTGCACTGGGCCTCTAAGTCCTCTTCCTCACACTCAAAACTTGCAGCTAAACAAGACTTTTTTGTGCTCCTGCTAAGAGAACAAGGGCTCGGCTCCATAGCGTCAGCGTGTTACCGCTCTACATTTCTGCCATCACCACTGGCATTTTGCCTTGGTTTACTGTGGTTGCAGGAGATCCTGGGTGTACACAAGGACACCATTATGCCAGGCACTTAAAAAGCTCTGATAGCCTAATGAGCTTGCATCCTAAGGGAGCATCTTTTTCCCAGACGGCAGGCAAGCAGTGGAAGAGCTTGCTCACAAAGACTGTGCAGTACCCAACAGTTTTCAAGACCAGGCTTGACAAAGCCTTGGGCAACTTGGACTGATCCCGGTGTTGGCCATGCTTGAGCAAGTGGTTAGGCTAGGGACCTCTTGGGTTCCATTGCCTTTAATTACAATCCTATGGTCCTTATCTGGGGTTGTTTATGTTTTTGTGTTAAAAAACAATAAACACTGCTCCATCTCTACGCGGGTACCTGCCTACGAGCTAACTTATTGCCAGTGCTTTCTCTGTGCAGGGGCTTCCCAGGGAAATATGCAAATGGGTGCAGGCAGTCTTGGTTTCTTCTCACCTGCATCCTATTGACCAGGGCAAGTCAACGTTAATTGTGACTATTCCTTAGGAATATTATTCGTTAGTGGTTTGGCACTTTATCCTTAAGCTCATTAAATCATTACTCACTGTTCAGTCACACCTCCAACGGTGGTTGAATACAGCAGAGCACTTCTTTTTCTCCTCTGGTGCTAAGCACGTATTTGCACAGCCCTTTTTTTGTTTCATCTGATGACGTTATTTTCTCTCCCCACAGACGGATACATCCTCCACTCTTCACCCTACCTCCTCCTCTCCTTCCCTCCTCCTGAATGCCTCCAGTCCCAGGATGACAGCTCTCAGGCTGCTGGCAGTTCGTTGGCTGTTGCAAATGAAGGACTTTAATCACAGCATGATGCCAGCATGTGAGCAAATATGATATTGATGGTGTTTGCTAATGTGCTTTTTTTTTTAAAAAAAAAATAAAATTAAAATCTTTAAGTCTTTTGGGGGACCTTACATATTAATGTGTGGTAATTTGAATATGCTAATACTTTTTTGCATTTGGAATGCTTAATTGATAAAGGTGATGTGGATAAAGATTTATAATTAACTGATAAACATTAAAACATTAACAGATAAAGATTTATATTGTTCCTGAGGAAAATGATAAGAGTTTTCCCTCTCGGCTGCAGCCTTTTAAGGAGCGATAAAGGAAGAAAAATGGGAATATGGCATTTAGTGTGGCTTAAATGTAACTTGCTTTATTGTGCCATTGCTGAATTAAGGTAATTAAACTTTGCACAAACTTTTTTAACCATTATTTTTGAAAAAGAAAGAAGTTAATTTCAGTCTAATTGTAATAGTTTATTTTCTGGGAAACTATTCTAGACTAAGAATTGCCATGATCAAGGATCAAAGCAGACAGTTTTCCTTCTGTACTCCTCACCCAGAACTTGACAGAAACCACAGCTTGCATAACAAAAGATCAGAGATTAAAGGCTGTGCAGCCTGTCTTCATGAGACTAAAAGTTTGCTCACATATGAGGAAGTCCATCAAAGCTTGTCTAAAGGTTGTATGTGACAGGAAACACACTAATTTTACAGGCAGAGTAGTTAAACGGATTTTCCTACCAAATCAAAAGTGGAAGTAGAATTAAAGCCAAATCCAGCCACCAGTGGGAATTCAGTGGAAACACCTTCCTTGACTTTGTGTCTGGGATTAGTCTGTCAGACCTCAGGACTTCACTCCTGATCCTACCCTGGACCCACCAGACTTTGCTGCTGCTCTGCTAAGGAGTCTGCAGCCCTTAACTCCAAAGGACCAAGGGTTTGGCTTGTTCCCTGCTGTTTGCTCTTGCTGGTACACTGAATCTTCCTTATTATTGTGCCAGTGCCAGATCCAACCGACTTTTTTAATGGTTGTATACAAAACATCAACCACTGATGTTTTTTTTTTCTTAGCTTTTTTTTCTTTTTCTCAGGCATCTTGAAATAATACTCCTGAGAACAATGCCAAGATCAGTACAGTCCTACTGACACTGCTCCTTTAGGCTCTATGCATTAGATATTTGCCAAGTAGAATGTATTTATGATCTCTTCTCCCAGCAAAAAGAGGTAGTATTTATTAGTAATGTATAAGCTATACCAGACTTTTCCTAACGTCTGTGTCTTTTGCTGTGATAATCTGCTTTTGAGTCAAGACTTTTGCATTCATCTAGGTGAGTTCATTATCTTTCACGAGCTATATTTCAAAATGAAATTCATGCCTTCGTAGTTCTGAATACAGATCTAACAGTCTTGAATCAACCACCCTGCATGCAATCGGCGGTCGGCGCAACCCCCGGGGGCTCAGATATTTTTTGAAAAGAGAGAACTCTCCGCAGCATCTGTATTTTCTAAGGAAACAGGACTGTCTTCTTAGCAGAGAACCAGCGTGGTTTCAACTTCCCAGGACATGCCACTGCCAGTCCTTTACCCTTTTAGAAGGTAAAAGCAGACATCGACAGCATCCAGCCCTTCATGTTCTAACAGCCATCATCATCATCCTCACCAATTCCCTTTCCCAGCACAGCCCAGCCTAGGAAGGCCAGCTGTGTCCAGGTAAATGCCATGGGCAGGTCCCAGCCCTTCCCCAGAGGCCTCTGTGGTGAATTTTGTGATGTGATACGTCTGTGCCACTGGTACGCTGACTGCATGCTCACCTGCAAAGAGAAGGGCCCTTCCCATGGGAATAAAATAATAAAATTAAAGAATAAATAGAAGTGCAGTAATCTTCTGATTGTACCCAAACTGGTCAAAACCCCAGTCCCAATATATCTGAACATGCTCCGTGGGGACCCTTCCCCCAGAGTCCTGGCTCTCTGCTGACAAAGAAACACAACTCAAAGTCCTTTGAATTTTTAGGCTCTTTTGCCTTGAAACCTTATTGTGGCATGACTAATTACACCTAGAAACATTTATTTTTTTTTAAATTTTTGGTAACTGTACGATTCTCTTTATTTGGAAAGCACATCCAAAGCAGACAGCTATGTTACCTTAGGTCTCCCTACCTGTACTTAAACATATTTGGGTGCATTCAAGTTTATCTTTCCCTGGCTCCCCTGGCTAAAGTAACTTTGGTTGGAGAAATAGCTTTATGAAATGGTATTAATAAATAAATAAATTAGTCATACTGCTCTGCTAATTACATTGGCCATATTAATGGCACAGACTGCTCATTTTCAGGCTCTGTTGGAAAGATTACCCAGAGAGGTGTTATTCTCTCAGTACAGTGTCAGATGTCACTCCGTGGGATATTAAAGCCAAGTCAAGATTGTGTTGAAAAATATATTTTTTTTTTTCTTTTGTACAGTAACACATACAGCAGTAGATTGCATTAAAATCAAATCCCTTTGCAGAAGAAATGTTAATGTGGGCTGCCAAACGGGAGAGATTTTCCATAGTTCACTGTTAATGTAAGACCTCAGCTCTTGTGGAACGTGCTATCCTCTAATGAACAGTTCCTTAATGAGAGTGGACAATCAGGGTTTCACATCTGTGAGAATGACAGCAAAGTTTGGAAGGTGGTGTTTCTGTTTTTCTTTCTCATTCGTTTTAACATGAGCACTAATTGGCCTTAAATAAACCTGTGTAAAACACAATGGATTTATGATAAATTTTGTGAAGACAAGACCACATCTCAAGCATTCAGAGAAAGAGGTTCCCCTTTCAACTGACAATTATGATCTCGTGTTCTGCCTCTATGTTGCTTTTTTTTTTTTGAAAAACAGCTATGAATTATCCCTGGTGGACACGTTACTGTATCATCAGAAAATGGTTATTTTTCGAGGAGTTTGAGAAGGCTTCTGAGAATGTAGGTAATTTTTCTAGCAGCAGCAATAGTCATCTTCTAAGGTTCACTTCTGTCTTCCACTCAGAAATCAAGTTTTAGGCAATTTAAAAGGGTGTAAATTAAGCACAGAAGGTGACACCTTCACACAGCCTTGCCACTGTATTTGTTTCTTCATTTTGGGAGAAGACTTGGGAGCAGGATGTCTTTGCTGTTTAATTTCACAGGGATTCGACCCAGCCCCAGGAATTCAGTGGGAGCTCATTCTGCCACGCATTGCTGGGCGGACTGTGGGCTCCAGCTGAATTTGGCATGGCTGCAGGTGTTCAGATCATGCATTTGTGCAGTCTGGGAGATTTTTTTCTACTTTACAATCTTCCAGCATACAACATCTCTGAAAGCCCCGTGGCATTGGAAAAAATGTGTTTCAACCCTGAGAGAAAATATCAATAAGAAGTCCACGAAAGCTATTATCCTTCCAAACAAAGACAGAAATGCAAAGAATGTGGGCAAATTGTGAATCTGCAACAGCTCTTGGTTGTGCATAGCAGAGGATGAATCTAGCGTAAGATCAATAAACCGAAATACTGACTCATTAAAAACCAGCGCAGAACCCAAGTGTTTTTTCCATGGAGATCATATGAGGAAGCCATTGATCAAAAATGTGCTTGATGCAGATGGAGGATGAAAATCAGAGCTCTCTCCCCCTGTGCTCTGGTATTATTTGGCAGAAGTCATTGAGAATTTACACAGCATTGCCACACACAACGGCAGATGGTCAGTATAGCTGAAGGAGGACTCTTTTGGAAACCCACACCACCAAGAACCTCTATCCCTTCAGGGGAGAAGCAAGTACCAGGACTCAAGGCTGCAAATCCCAGCCCAGCTTATCTGCTGTGAGGTGGTGCTCCAGGCACCCACCCAGCCACAAACCCCAAGGGTAGGGAAGGCCTGTGTGCTTTACATGGGCCGCACCTTCACTAGCTTTCAAATAGAAGGGCAGGGGTGGTACCCAGTGGTTTCAGCATTGTAAAGCTTGGTGATACTCAGTGACACATTATCCATCTATCTCACCCAGCTCAAGTTGTGTTTTTCCACTACCCCAGCTACGCAACCACCGGCCTGAGGAGCAGTTGGTAACTCTAAAACATTTTATTTACAACAAACAACAATGCAATTACTTGGAATGATGAATAAGGCAAACAAGACACCGGTCGAGTGAGTTTTGGAAGAGTTTCAACGTTTGACATGTCTTGGAAAACATTCTTGCTGTGTGGGACTCGATAACCAGCAAGACAATTAATGGTGTTTGGAAAGTGGTGCAGAAAGGGCACACTCACAGCTCTGGAGGGTGTGAGGAAGAAGATGATAGTGTAGCTCAAAGACTAATAAGCCTTGGGTGGAAGGAGATGTGTATTCAAGAGATTACCTGAGGTTGAATGCCCTGAAGAAGAGCAGAGGAAGAGAGAAGGCGATACAAATGTGAAATTCCAGTTAACAGCTACAAATCTTTCTCAATTGTTAGTGAAGGCATCCAGCTAATTTTCTCTGTGTTAGAAATAGATCTGAACATGAACTGAAGCTTGAAGATTACCAGGGTTATTGCAGTTCATCAAGAAATGTGTAAACACAAAAAGCAAATGAAGTCATTCATTTCATCTGGTGGCTTTTGTTGCCTTTTTTTTTTTTAAACAGCCCATTGACCTCTGGCGTTGCCTTTCCAGTTTCAAGTGGAATTCAACCTGCTGCACCTGAAACTGTTTTGCTCCCCATTCCTACACCACGTGTGCCTGATAATGACCCAGATAAACCTCTACTGCCCTCCTACATCACCTCCCAGCAGTTTCAGGGGTACCTTTCCCATCTGGCTGCAACATGTGCATACATTATGGGGTTTTTTTCAGGTATGTTATTTCTACCTTACATTTATTCTTATGTTGATTCATTGTCTTACAATTAATCATTGTGTTCCTGCTACCTTTTATTTCAATACATTTCCACGTTGATCAGTGTGTATGGGGTGCATTAGGGAGTTTGGTGAAAGGAGCTGAAATATATTCTCCTTCCTTGCTGTTAACAGTTTGCAAATGCTGGCTTTGCTACCATGGAGTTCTGTGGATTGTGGAGGGAGTGTTGTATGCTAATCCCAATCTTACTGAGCCTTCCCCATGACTCTCAACCACTTTTTTTCTGCTAACCCATAATTATTTAAAATTTCTGTAATGTTGACAATATGGGAGAGGAAAAAAAATAAATCTCATGTGCTCTTCCTGTCTCTATCCTTGTTTGGATGCGAGGGGAGAAAATGGAAAGGTACCATAGTGACTTCTGTGGGTTGGTTTGTTTGCTTTTAAATAATCTTTTATTTATTTCCTAAAGAGTCAGACCTGTGCTAGTTTTAGCAGTGGTGTAGAATAGCATTATGTATGTGCATCTACTACATCAGCTCTTTACTCCTGAACAGACCCAAAGTGCTTACTCTGAGAGACCACTGCTTTGTGCACTAATGTACTTCAGGGGTACTTTGGTCACTGAAATACAAGGGAAAGTAAAATCCTGAAAATAGAAAGTTATATTGTTATAGAGGGTTCATATCCAAGCAAAAAGTAAAGACTTACAGAAAGTTAATGATGCAGCTGCTGCAAACGCTCTGGTTTCTATAGAAGAGCTCTGGAAAGTCAGCAGATGTTCATAGATGCCTCTGTGTACTGTAGTGTGTTGTTGATAATGTAAAAGTAGCATCATATTAAGGATCAGCACTAAATTTCACCTGTGACAATTTAAAACCATTTGGGGAAAAAGTAACTCAATTTGCTGTCCTAAGTATAAAAAATAATAATTCAATGAGCAGCATGAAAAGTCTCATCTCAAAATGTGTTCTAAATATCCCTACAGTGACAATTCTGTTGTTATGCAGTTCAGGTAACAATTTTTTCATTTTTTTTCCTAAAATTTTCCTTTATTTCTATATCAAGCCCAAGGCACAGGTATGTGGGGGGAAAAGAGAGTTGAGTATTTTCTCAGAACAGCTCTTTGCTGCTGGCTTTGACATCTCTGGCCAGGGTAGGATAGGTATGAACAGAGCAGTGAAACTGAGTCATGGCAGGAGGAGAAGGAAGCACATTTTCCTGGATGTTTAAGAGCCAGCACGCCTACCATTTGGCAAAAATGTCAGAACTGATAGGATAAAAATGATGCAGGAAATCTTTATATTCCTATGTATAAAACCAAACAGAACCATTTGGCTGTATTTTCTTATAAGCAGGGTTTGTACCAGAGTTCCACCAAAATGAATAGGCAACTAAAGTTCCCTTTGCTCTGGTAAGAAGAGTCTGCTAGAAACAGACTTCAGCATTATGCAATGAACACGCTCCCTTCAGGACTGATGTCAGATATTTCAAGCATTCTGCCAGGCAGAGCATGACTGAGGCGAGTGTGGCAATTCAGCTGTGCTACTTTTAAAGATAATTTGGTGTGGAAGCTCTTAAATCCTTTTCAGCCTCTGACTCCAGGACTGTCTGAAATATCTTCAGGCTGGGTTTTGGTTTGGTGTTTTGTTTTGTTGTGTTTTTTTTTTTAATTTATTACTGATTTTTCCATCCGGAATAATTAACTTTAACCTCTCCAAGCCTGTATGCATGTGTATCTTTCCTCCTCATAAGCCAACATCCCTGATACATAGATAATTTATGAAAACAGAGTAGATGCTTTTTAATAATTAAGTAACAGATAATAGGAGGGGACTTTTTCCAACAATGTACAGTGGCTTTGAAGTAGAACACAACCCTGAGAGGTTAGTGGCTGTGGATAAATTACATTTAGAACAAGAAAAACTGAAGAAAGCTGCTATGCTCTCACCGTATCATTAAGTAAATTAAACCCCTGAAAAGGTTCATTTCATTTTGCAACGCGCTCACTTCGTGGCGGCAACGTGTGAGCAGTAGTCCTGTGGCAACAAGCCAGCTGACTGCCCCGGACTAAATCACGCGGCTTATTCTCTCTAAATTACAGGGCAAACAATAACACAGGTAAAATTAGCCCCGTCTGTAATTATACAGCAGAAGTGTGGCGAGGACGTAGAATGATAAACGGCGGACGCGAAATGTGTTGTGTCATATCGTGTAATCTCTCCTGCTGCAGAGTTGAAAAACAAAGGCAGAGTTGTGCCTTGTTTGTCTAACATGCTCTATATCACAAATTAGAAATCCTTCCTAATTAAGATATTGTTAAGTTTCCTTTGTTAACAAATTTTTAACAATGTTAATTAGTGATCATTGATGACATTTTAACAATGTTAATTAGTGATCATTGTTCATCTAACAAACAATTAGGGTGATTTGCGCTGCAGTTCTCAGGCACAGAAGTGCATCCCAGAGCCTCCCTGCCTTTTTTACCCCCAGGCTGCTCGAGCCAAGGGAGGGCATCTGGGAATGCTAATGCAATACGTAGCCACTCATTTAGCAGAAGCATTGCAGGGAAATTGTGTCTGGCTTATGAACATTTAATAGTTCAAAACAGCTGTAGCTTCGCAAGGGTGTTCTCATCACAAAACTGCTCCATGAGGTCACTTGGGCCAGTTTTTGCACTAACGTAACATAATACAATACAAGGTACACACAAACATTTGCTTCCCACTATTCCGTTAATTCTTGTCTAGCCGTGAGGATGGCAGTGGCTCTCGGAGGCCTGAGGTTCTCAGGGGGGTCACATTTTTACTGCGGTGTCATCTAACTCCAGCATTTTCTGGTCTACGTGCTGGTGAAAGGAGGAGCAGCGGCACCGCGTGCTGTAGCCCACGTCAGTGCTGCCTTTGTAAGAAGCAGGACCAAAAGCATCTGAAAAAGAACCACTGTCACTTTTACAACACCAGCCTCAGAGCTGCAATATCACACTGGTTTGTAAGAAACATCCCTGAGAAAAGGAGAATATTAGCATCAAGAGTTATGAAGGGGCTTGAGAAATCATCTTGTCAGTTAGACCACAGGAGTGTGGAAGTTGGACTGTGTTTCCTGGCACAGGCAAGCGGAGGGCTACAGGCTCTGACAGATGTCAGAGCACACTTCTTCTCCACAGCAGTCAAAGCATTATCTCTGGATAGAGCCAGTACACCTATCTCCTACCCAACAACTTCAGGAGAAGTTGGGTTAGATGCTAGTGCAATTAAAAAATCAAATAAAATAAAATTATGAAGACTTGCACTGAGGAAAATGGATAGTCTGGAGGCTGAGTGGTGGGATAAGACTGCTCCAGAACCCTCCTGCTGCCAGTGATAGCAACACTGGGGCTAGCAGAAGTAGGGCCACCGTGCAAGCGCTGGCCAGTGACACAGATGGGGTGCTAGCAGCTGTCTGTGTTACCACCGTGTTTGTGCTTCTGCTCCAGACAGGGCTAGACAGCCTGGGTGATAAAAATATCAATGTATGGTGTACGTCAGTGCTCCTGTGGCAAGCCTTGTCAGTGGACCACCCGAATAGCTATGTAATGTGGAAAGCTCCTAGCACGGATTTTGCTGCTGGGGTGTTATCCTGCTTGCCATAGTGCTTAGCAAGCAGCATAAATGCATTTTTCTGTGAGCCTTGCCGAGGCAAATGGGCTTGAACCCAGCTGCGTTACAAATTTTTTTTCTCCTCTTATATTTGTTTACAGCAGGAATGCCTGCTGTCCACCCGCCGTTCTGCTGGGTAAATTTATCCACCTTTTGTTCACGTTCGTACTTTATCCCCTCTGTGATATGCACCCTGTGTTGTTTGCGTGTTGCTGTACATAAATGTTTCTGCAGCAAATGGCAGATGAGAATGAGTGCCAAAAACCCACGCAGAGTCTTCTAAATGTTAACTGTAGATTTGAAAAATCATTGCTTATGCAAGCCTGACATAACAGATACGTTCTTCTATTGCCCGGGTTAGTGGATAGCATTGATATGATTAGATTATAAGGGTGAGCCATTAATCCCTCTTTTTCCTGATTGTTATTGACAAAATTGGAGTGTAAACTAACACTAACCTGCTTAGTTCCAGCTCCGTTCTCATGAATATAAATGTATCAGTCCATCAAATTTACATTTATAAAATGTCCTTCGTTCAAGGAGCTCAGAATGCACGAGGCAATCAATATAAAAATAAAATTGTTAGCCTTGACTGGGTGAAAAATTCAGCTCAAGAACGTCAAGATTTTCTGCTGGCACTTTCTCCACTGGAGTTGAGCGGGATACACCTGAGTTATGTCTTTCACCTCACCACTTGGTCTTGTTGTTTGTGTGCAAATCTAAGTGCTGATAGAAGCAAAGGGTTAGTAGCGCTTGCTGGTTTAATGCTGTGTTCCTGTTTCACCAGCTAAGCAGCTCTCTTTGGACTCCTGCTCCCTGGAAATGTCTGCATCTCTTCGGCAAAGATTTACAGTTGCAAAGACTTTGCATTTTATCAAACGCTTCCCAGTTGCTCTAAAACAAGTAGCAGTTCAGAGAGGCCACTAAATGCTGCTCGCCTCTCTTTCTGCACAGAATTCTGGTGCCAGCCCTTGGAGAAGCAGCCACGTGTGCTGTGTGTTATGACAGGAACGTGTTCTCAATTTTCCAAGTCAAGAACCTGTAACTGGGAGCCTAAAATCACATTTTTTTAAGAGCAAATGCATTTAGGTGTGGCAGGGCTCCTCTATGGCAGGTTTGGGCAAGAGGATCTGACTTTAATCATCAGCATTTGGTGAGGTGGGAGAGGAAACTGATAAAAGCTTGCTTGTGTTTCCAGGTACCTTTTTGTCATAGGCAGGGAAATTTTATTACCATTTGTATTATGGATTATGATTGTCAGCCACAGATGTGAAAGTCAAAACGTATTTTGACTTCTATGGGGACAAATAGAAATTGTAAACTGATTTTCACCTTTAAAAAATGACCAATCTCATTGTTAAATTAGATTAATTCGTTCCGTTGCTATAACTTTACTGTGTTCTAGATTCCGAGCAACTGTGATTTCTTTTTCCAAAACAGAAGGAGGTATCACTATGGGAAGTGGAAATGTTTTGTGAGGATAATGCTGGCAATATGTTAGCTGTGGAGGAGTGGGCTATGATTAGAGATCCGTTTGCACCCAGTAATTTTCTGTTAGCATCTGTAAGTGTGAGTAAGATGCTGCTTTCCCACCATCCCGTGGATTTGCGCATTTGCTAATTCTTTGAGTCTTCACACTCCTAAAGTCAGTTGTTTCTAACCAGGATATTCCTAAGAGCAACGGCAGACGCATGGGACAGCTCAGCAGCAGAGAAAGGCAAAAAAATCCCCTTGCACTCAGACTAACCAACTTTTTTTGTCGGTCAGAAGTCATCAGTAGCATCATAGCACCTCTGAGTGCTGCCTTGTGTTGTAATATTAGACTTCTCTTATGCTAGGTAAAGGTAGCAACAGAAGGCACTAAGTAAAGAAAGAAAAAGGCTCCTCAATATTTGATCTGCTTCTTTCCTTTTTCAAATATCTCGCGTATACTTGTTGAACTCTCTTGCAACTATCCTGAAGTTTGGAGATTCATGGGTTTGGAGGGGATAAAAAGAGGGACAAGAGAACAGCGTTTTGGTTTGTTTTTTTTCCCAGTGTAGCTGCCCTGTGTATCTGCTTTCACAAAGGAAAAGCCACCACTGTCCGTGCAGATATGTGTTTTTCCAGGTTACACTTGGGGCCAAACACATTGGGAGTGAAATCATCAAAGATCTGCAGGACCTGGGTATTTTAGTGAGTTGTGCTGTGTGGATACCAGAGCGGAGGTGTGACACCAGCCAGTCTGCTCTGCTCAAACATCACTGCTTGCAGACAGGCGGCTGGCTGGCAGGTTAAGTTGAAGTTTCCCCTGACGCCTGCAGTTCCACTGGGCATGGTTGTCGTGTGCTTCCATGCAAAACATTCAGATTAACTGGAATTACTTATTTTCACTAAAAACTAACAGTTCAGAAAATGAGTTTATAAACAAAACGTGAAAAAAACAAATGACAAAAATACCCAAAACAACTCAAAATGTGCTGGTGCAAGTAACTCGCCCATTGCAGTTATCTGTGGTAAAGCTTACGTCCTCGGTCACTTCCCAGCTGGAGCATAAAGAAAGCAAGCACAGGGAAAAATGCAGTATTTAGATCCACCTCACAGTGAGAAATGCTGATAAATGGTCAAGAAAATTCCAGCGGACGTCTGTATTTGTTTTCTTAAATGGGGAAAGATAAATAGTGTAATGTAAGAAACCTAAATCAGCTATTTTCTGTTTGTGCAGAGAGCTACATCTCCTTCCAAATTCAGTTCTTTAATCAGTGGCAACCCTACCTCATAGCACAATCAAAAGATGATCTGTGTTTTTATATTTAATGCTTGATACATAAATAAACTCTCTGTAATAGAAACCAAGTTGAATCACACAGTTGTGTTGTCTGCTCTCCCCTGTTCTTTTCTTTCTCTTGGCCTCCAAGGCTGCTGCTTGGGAAAACGTGGAGCTTTCTTCCTGACTGAAATATTGGTATTTTATATCGCCATGAATTTGAGTAGATAATTGTCTTCTCGTTCCTCCTGTTCTTCTCTTGTGCTCTACTCCCTCTTCCCCAATTCTACTACCCTTTTCCTTTCTGTTCCCACTCTTATTTTTGTCACCAATTTTTATCTCCTCTGATCCTGCTGCTACTTTGTTCACCTTTCCTTATCCATTAGTGTCCCACCTCATAGCCCTTCCTCTGTGTGTGATGCCTCTTCTTCACTGCATCTTTCCCTGGCCTGTTCCCAGCTCCCTCCCTCTCTGTAGGTAGCCCTATGGTCATCCTTTCTTCTCTCTGCTCTTTATTTTCCTTCTGCTACTTGGATGTAAGAGAGATAGCTAAAGGCCACCCACCTTATCAAGAAGGCAGGTGCTTTAGGAAGGCCCTAGTTAGCTTTATGGTCTGTGGGCTGCCTGGAAACAGCCCATAATAGGTTTTATCAAGCTAGAAAATTAAAATGTAGCATGGAAATATTCGGTCAATCAGATTATTATGCAAAGTGTCATCTAGTGGCTCATTTTATCAAGAAAATTGCCCACCACCAGCACAGTTTTCTTCAGTCTTTACAGTCCTGGTCATTGCCTCGTTTCCAGTCAGGAAGGATTTTCTTAAACAATAAAAATATCCATAAAGAGTCTGCGCTCTAAATTATACTCAGGCATACAATCTCTTGCTCTAATTTTCAAACCTGATTGTCTAAATGAAGGCACCCAGTTCTAAATTTTAATTTTCAGACTGGCATTTAGGCACCCGAATACCTGTTTTAATCTTCTAAGTGCCAATCTGAGCCCTCCAATAGAGCAGGTGAATGGGCATCCTCACCTGAGCCGCCCAGTTCAGCAGCGTCGTTCTGTCTCGTTGAGCGCGGTTACGTCGCCGCTCATCTTACTGTGCCACTGGTGTCCTCTTCCATCACCACTGGTGTTCTTCCTCCAGCAGAGCTCGTCATTTAGCTGGGCACTGGGGATATGTCCCCATGTGGCATTCCGTTGTCCCTCACAGGGGTCTCCAAGCTCCAGCAGCACGTACCACACTGTAGACCTTGGGGCTGTTTAAGCAGACACAGGAGGAAATGGAGGATAAATGAAAGATCATAGAATCATAGAATGTTGAGGGTTGCAAAGGACCTCTAGAGACCATCAAGTCCCACCCCCCTGCCACAGCAGGATCACCCAGGGCATGTTGTACAAGAACACATCCAGATGGGGTTTGAAAATCTCCAGAGAAGGAGACTCCACAACCTCTCTGGGTAGCCTGGGCCAGGCTCTGTCACTCTCACAGTAAAGAAGTTTCTGCTCATGTTGAGGTGGAACCTTCTATGCTCAAGTTTATAGACATTTTTCCTTGCCCTATTATTAGGTACTACAGAAAAGAGACTGGCTCCTTCTGTTTGATGCCCACCCCTCAGATATTTATAGACATTAATAAGATCCCCTCTCAGTCTTCTCTCAAAACTAAACAGCCCCAGTTCCCTCAGTCTTCCTTCCCAGGGGAGATGCTCCAGTCCCTTCATCAATCCCATAGCCTCCATTGGACTCTCTCCAGTAGATCCCTTTCTCTCTTAAATTGGGGAGCCCACAACTGGATGCTGCATTCCAGGCGTGGTCTAACTAGTGCAGAGTAGAGGGGGAGGAGAACCTCCCTACACCTGCTGGACACAGTTTTCTTAGTGCCCCCCAGGATGCCATGGGCGAGTGGTTTGGGCTTTGCAGCAAAGTTGCTGCCTTTGGAGGCAGCCGCTGAGTCCCACACCCCATAAGAAGCTCAGAGCATCACCCAGGAGCAGCAGTGTGCACAGGGTCTCCTTTGCTGGACTTGGGCTTGCTCTGTCTCTGTAACACGAAGGACTGCTGCTCTGATCCGAGCACCTCCTCAGCCAGCTGCACAGTCTCTCTAGGACCATCCCAGCTGCTTTGTAAAAAACCCAAATGTGTAAATCCCTAGCATCCCAGTGCTCCCAGGCAGCTGGGCCTGACAGACTCAAAATGGGATTGCAAAACGGGCTCTTTCTGGCTCAGGTGGATGGCAGAAAAGCCCTGGGTTGGGCAGAGCACAGGAGCTGGCAGCTGCCAGGGCCAGCCCC
>JANHFX010007195.1:88865-116870 GCA_027560015.1 Chloroceryle amazona | reverse complement strand
CCGAAATGAAGCTCTGAAGCGCGTTGGTGGCACACGCGGCGTGGCAGCGTTGGGGCTCTTGCCGCAGTCCGTGGGGCGTGCGGGGAGATGCGCAGGCGGTTGTGTGGTGAAAGCAATCATATTCTTTGTTTCCCAGTTTAATGGAAACCTCTTCCAAAGCACCCAGCGACTGATTTAAATCACAATAAAGTGCTGACTCTGGCTCACCAAAAAAAAAACCCAAGGAAACAGACATTTATGGCTTAAATCTGGTCTGGCACCTGACCTTAGCTGTGACTGTGGTGCCAGCAAACAGAAACAAGAGGAAAAAAAAAAAAGAAGGCTCAATTTAGAGCCTGTTTTTGTTAACTGGGAGTGTTAGATATAACTGTGAAATTCCGGCTTTTGTGGGGTTAATTGCATAACTCTTTGCTGTGCTTTAACAAGATGTTTTGTAGCTGAATAGCTGTGATTTCCTTTGTTTCTTTCTGTGGGCCGAAGGTAGTTTAAGAGGGGAAATTAGCCATTTAATTATTATGAGCGCAGGAGAAGTAAAAAGACCATATGGTTTGCTGTTGAAATTAGTCACAAGAAACTTTTCTTTTTTTAAATAATATGTGATATTTTTAACAAGCAGATGTGAAGCCACAGCGTCTCCCACAAGAGCTTTGCTGGGTTTATCTGTTGATCTGTTGTGCTGCAGGGGGGTATTTTTAGCATAGGGGGTCATTGTGTGGAGGAAGAGGGTAAGGAGGGAGTGGGTTGCAGGGCAAGCTGGAGGCACAGCTATGAGGAAGGGATGGCCGCTGAGCCCACCACTTCTGCTGCTCATCTGTGAGGCTCAAGTTCCCAGGTGATGCCAAGCCCAGACCTCTGCTGCAGGGTATTTGCTCCATTACATGGCGACTTGAGTATCTGAGCATCTCCTCCCTGACCTGGGCCACTGCACACTCCCAGCAGGCCTCCATTAAAACCAGCAGCATTTCTTTATCAGCATGCCTCCTGTCCCAGTTTTCCCCTCCAGTCCCTCACAGGCAATCCTGGGGTCTATTTTTCCTGTCTTTCCCAACTCGTTCACCTTTCCAGGCTAGTCACCAGCCCCACGGGCCCATGGTGACATACCAGCCAGTGCTTGCTTTCCCCAATTACAGTTTAAAAACAGCAGCAGGAACTCTGCAGGCGCCAAACAATGTTGCTCAACAAGGCAAAGCGATGCCCTTCGACTGACTGGCGTGAGATAAGGACGTGGGGCTGGGTGAGATGCTCACTCTGCTCCCAGCTCCCCTTGGGTTTGAGGTCTCGCAGATGCAGGGCTGCTCCTCTATCCATGTCCTCCTGGGGGCCATGGGAAAATTTGCATGGTATCTTTGGCACCTGCAGCTACAGTGTTGACCCCTGTACCTGGTAACGCAGATTCCGTTGCGTAACTCTGGTAATTCGTTCTCCGTGTGTTTTCTGTTTCTTAGCCAGCTTCATGTTTTTGTTGGTTGTTTTGTGGGTTTTTTTGTTTGTTTTGGTTTTTTTTTCCTCCTTGATCTTAATCTCTTTTCCCTGTTATCCTTTTCTTTGTTTCTAAGAGAACTTTCATTAATGAAAACAGTGATAACCTTGCTTTTATCCAGTCTTTGTTGCCACCTGTCTAGATACAGAGGATGTGTTAGAGAGGCACAGATTTTTCTCTACAAGAATCATGTCCAACTTTACTTTGCATCAAAATCTTGCAGAAAGCAGCGAAATAATGCAAGAAATAGGCCAAGGGGAGTGAATATTGCTATATAACTCGACATAAGAACTTCAGATCATTTGAATAACAATAACACCGGGTTACTTTTGCACTGGCTCCAGGCCAGGCCAATAAAGTACCACCCAGCAAGAAATATCTGTTTTCACTGCTAACCAATGTAATCATTTTGAAGTTGGTGGTTTTGCAAAGAAGAAAAAAAAAAAAAAAGTAAGTCAGGGCAGGATTTGAGCCCTTCAGGAAATTTTGAACAAAGTGCTTGATGGTTGCTTTGCTTGTGCTGCAGCGCAGGAATTCAATTTACTGTGTGCAAGAACACGTATGCTCCTTTTCAGGGCTCTCTAACACAAGAGAGCTGTAACTCTGGATTGAATTGTAGGCAGCTGCTTTTCAAATGGGAACTTCGGGGAGTTATCGTGGCTCTGATGATTAATTTAAATCTTCTCTGCCAACTTCACATTCTCCAGCATCTCGTCTCTTCTTTGCTGCCCAAGGGCTTCTGGTACTCCTGTAATACGGACACTAAAGGGGCCTGGATTGCTTTTCCTTGAACTTCAGGAATTATTTAAGTCACCTTATCAAGATAATTCAATAAGGTCTTCCTGTTCAAAATCACCCAGTTGAATGGCCTACGATGTCTGTTCCTTCCGTTCCTTTCTTCCTGCCTTCCTTCCTCCTTCTTCTCTGTTTCTTTACACCAGTTCTAATTATTTGACGCTCAAATGATAAATGAGTTTCAAATAATTAGAGGTGGTATAAAGGCCCACAGCCAGGAGATTTATGCCAGCCAAGCCAGATGAACAAAGAGCCTTCTGTGGGTATCGTTTTTCTCTCTGAGCTTTGAAGCCCTGTTCTGCTGTCTCCACCTTCAAAGAGCTATATCATTTTTAACCCACATAATTTTATTCCCCTTTTCCCTACCTGGGCAATGTCAGGGGCCCTTATTAAGGAGCAGACCAAATGTCAAAGTTTTGCTGTAAATCAGCAGGAAGCCAGTAACAAGTAGGGGTGAGAGGGCTCAAGGGAAGCCTTGTGCAAGGACCCAAGTCAGATGTGTTGCCAATTCCTTAGAAAGGAGCACTGTAAAAGATAAACCACCTCCAACTTTGGTTAGGACAAGTTAGTTACAATAACAACATTGGATTACTTCTGCGTGGGCCCCTGGCCAGACCTGTCCTGTCATCTGGAAATAAAGGTAAACCTGCCCAACTTCTGCAAATATTAAGCAAGGTTCTTGTCTGCTGCTAAATTGCTTGTGAAAACGTATGAATTTTTCAAGTCAGATAAATAAATAAATGTGTGTCCGGGGCAAGGACATGCTGAGCAAGGACCTCTGAGAGAGAATATGTTATTAGCAGTCCTCCTGCCTTTCTCTTACTCCCTGGTGACTCCATATAAACTTTGTAAGGAGCCAGACTTGCCCTATCATAAAAGAACACAGCTGAAAGCCCTGCTCCTTCCCTCCAAGGCTCACGTGGGGCTTCGTGCTCTGCCTGTGAAGCGCTTCTGCCGAATCAGACTGATGTTTTGCTTGCTGCTATCTGAAACCAGAAAGACAAATTGCAATGCAAAGCTCAAGTGAAACTCACTTTTTTTTTCTTCTTCGGAGCAGGACCTTCAGCTATGTGCTTGGGTTTGGTGTGCGACTGTGTGAGGGGAGGGAGGCTGAAGGTGGAGAGGTGGGTTTTGCACACAAGTGCTTTGGAGCAGACCTGTGGAAACTGTTTCTCTGGGGAAGCCTCGTGGGCTCTCTAGTTCCAGTGATGGTAACGGCATAAATACCTGTAATGCAACTTTTCTGCAAAAACTGAGGTAAAAGGCTACATTTAATGTTTAGGGGAATGCCTAATGAGATTTCCAATCTTAGCTGAGGAAACCAGTGAGGATAGCTTCAGTTTCTTAGAGAGACTGGATGGTAGGAAGCATTCCCAGTGATCACACTGGCTCTGTTCCTTAGGGCTGTGCTTTGGTTTTCTGTCTGGTTCTTTGTTTGTTAGACCTTAGGTGTACTGGCATGTGTGGCAGGTCCTCCAAAGTCTTTTGCAGATGGAGTTAGTGTGGTGCTGCTCTGCCCCAACATGTGCGTGGCCACTGCCTGCTGCAGGAATAGGGTCAGTGAGTGTCAGTATTTTCAAGGTGAATAAGGACTGTCTTAACTTAAAAGAGTTTATTTCTCTATAACAGTCTTCTACTATGACCTGCGTTGCTTTACCAGCTGCTAGAAAACCAGAACTGAGAGCAGTGAGTTTGAAAGGGGGATGCGTCTTCACTGTCTTTGTCTCCAGGATGAAGCCACAAACTGCCTGTCAGTTGCTCTGGAAATACTGTGTTTGTGCAGCTTACTGCAGAAACACAACCAGAGCTTTTCCTCTCATTTTTCAGCCAGGAGGGATGAGCAACCACACATCAATACGGTGACAGAAATAGAGCATTTGTGACTGTTGACTGAAACATGGGCACTATGTACAACAGTTTTGATCACAGCGAAACAATTGCCATGAAGATGTGCCATCAACATTTGATTGACATCATCACTTTAAATCCTTCAGTAGAGTTGGGGAGCTGCATGTCCAGGCAGACAGTTGAAGGAAGCAAAGATGAACCCATATTTTCAGATACACCAATTTAATAGCCTATTGCTTTGGCATACAAAAATAGGTAATCTGGAGAGAATGCAAGACAGCACTATAAACCAGAATAGGCAGAGTGTTTCTTCCTACCCAGTGCAAGAAATCCAATGAACACACAAAAAAGAATCAAATACTTCTAAAATAAGCCTGTTAGTGGATAACTGTGAAATCTCAATGGGAAAACACAAAGAAAAGGAAGCAAAATCAGGGGCCTATGGCTAGCCTGAGAAATCTGCTGAACTCAAGAATTAATTTCACATCAGGGAAGCGATGGAGCAGCCTGGAAATCTTCACCTGCACAGAGGAGGCACTGGTGTTAATTAAAAAAATTAAAAAATCTAATGCCACATAGGTAAGACTGATGCCCTCTGGATACGGTCCTCAGGAAAATTATTCCGTACTTTACGCAGCTAAACTATCTGTCCCAGTAAATGGCTGGTTTGCCTGGACTCTGTTGTGTGGATCAACTGCCTGTGCCACACTTATCTGTTCCACGATTGCAGTTTTAGAAATGAAGAAGCTCGAAGAAAAGTCATTTGATTGCAGAACAGCTTGTGAGCGGTGTTAATTAAACCCCTTATTGAGCCTGGCTCTCTATCTCCAAACCCTTTGCTGGGGTGATGGCATGTCAGGTATCTCGAGGGGTACCCAGGGGGTCTCTAAAGCCTCCGTGTCTGGCAGATGCTGCAAACGCCATCCCTGAATCGGGATTTCCAGGAGCTGCTGGCTGGTGTGTAAGCACAAGACCACCCTGGCAAGGTGTCACCTGAAAAAAATAGGAGGACACTGAGGAAATTTTAGTAACAGAGCAGTGCAAAATGATTTAACTCAAAAGTTTTTGTGATCTTGGCCAAACACATTCATAGCATCCAGCTCGTTCTCTAGTTAGGTGGTCTGGAGAATGAATTCATCCTGGGGGCCAAAATATGAAATATTTGGGAATCCTGGCAGACTGCTTGCAACAATTTATGCTCCTTGTTTATCTCGCAGGGTTTCTTTGCATAATGAATGGGAAGGGGTGAAATAAACACAGCAATGTTTAAAACAATAGAGTGGTTTGGATCGAGACATTACTGACCCCCATTTAGATTTTCAGCAACCTGGCAGAGTGGTTGCTGTGGAGATAATAGTGCTTTACGGGTTGGCTGTGTGTCCAAGAGCTGTCTTTCTGTTTGTGGCATCACTTGTAAAAATGCCTTTCCAGGCTTAACTCCTGCCCAAGTTTGGGTTTGTGAGCTCCAAGTGCTGCTTCTCTTGCCCTCACAGCAGACAGCGGGTTCCCCAGACAAGAGATCCATTACAAATTCAGGTTGTTGCCAATTCAAGACAAACTTTCCATAATATTTTCCAGGTCATTGGAGGTGGATTGGTTTTGGCTATGGGCAGAGAGGTGTCAAAAATGCTCAGCTTGTCTGTGGATGTGTACAAGGCACCCACAAGGCTACACTCAAATTAACTTGAGGTGCCCAGTGGGCAGCACTCAGGAATACATAGGAGTGTTCTGGGTACTCGTAGAACAAATGGAGTTTGTTCCTGGGACCAGCAAATGGTGTCTTTCCTGCGCATCTTTTGCCCTCAGCACTGCCCTCCCGCTGATGGTGTTTCCATGCAAAAGGGACAGATTTATTACTCTTAAAGTCACTGTCAGGGGGACTAGGGGTCCTCTTGTCTCTGATGTCCAAGTGCTTGGGCTGTTGGTATGAGGGGACTCGAGCATCTTTGTTTTCAATTGGTTTTCTTCAGCTGAAAGGGAGTTTCAGTACTGGTTTTGAAGTCATGTACAGAAAACCATACAGTACAGTTTTAATACGAATCTGATAGGCCAAATTCTGTTCAGGCTTTAGGACAATGTGGTCCCTCTGGCTTTGATGTGTGTGCACACTGCATAAATCTGCATGAAACGGGGCTCATTCGCTCTGCTTATGCACAAGCCCAGTGATAGATTCATTCTGCATCAAGGGAGAGAATCAACAACTTGCATATGCATCCAGGGATTTAGCTAAGCGTGTCGCCACGTACAGGCACCAGAGCTCACGTACCCAGGCTGGGTTCTAAGTGCACAGTTAATGGCCACTCCTCGCCAGATTTTCCCTTGCAAGGAAATGAAATTATTTCCAAACTTGCAAATGAATAATTAATACCCTACTAAGAAATCAGTGTTGTCCTCGAAGTGCTCTGAGGTAGCCCTTGATCCTGCAAACAACTGCATCCTCATGTAAAGCAGGTTGCAGGTTCAGGGCATTCCTTGCCATGTCAAATAATCATTAGCTTTTCAACAATATCAGGGGAATCTTTTCTTCCTGTTCATTTTTGTGCACTGTAGGGCACTTAGATGCTCATTAATATACATGTCCCTTCCAATTTCACTCTCATTTGCACTATGTTAACAGCTACTTTTTCATCTTTGCTCAGACAAACAATGGCCTTTGTAACCAGGAATAAAATTAGTCACAAATGGAAACCTGTTTTAATGAGGCCAAATTGTTATTTAACTCCAAATGTGTACAATATTTTTTTCTCTAAATCTGCTTTAATTCCTCCCTGGTATTAATTATATCTTGTCATAAACAGGCCTCAGAAATTCTTCTTCCTCCGGCAGAGTTCAAAATAGACCCTTCTGCCAGAGCACCCTGTTAATAAGGTAAAAAATGGGGTGGGGAAAAGCTCTTTTTGTCTAATTTTCCCCAAACTTCTGATTAAAATATGAGATCACTGGGATTTATATAGGCAAATTTGGCAGCTCCTCTGTATTTACTGAAACTGTGACATAAACCAAAACTCCAAGAATGCCTCGTTATCAGAGCAAGTATGTGTGAGTGACTCACACATCGAGAAGCTACTTCTGTTGCAGCTGTTTATTAGACAGTTTTCTTGGCTTCCATTTCTTGCTCTGCTACTGCCTCACTTCACAACCCTAGGGCAGTCTCCCTGTGTTGATTCACTGAAACAATGTGCGTGCGTACGGTCTGCACCTACGCAGGTACGTATACGACTGTATAGCTATTTCCTGCTCAAAGAGTGTTTCAGAGTGCTGTAAAAGACAGAAGATAAGGTAGAGGCTCTGCTTGTTAGGGTGTCTTCTTTATTTAACAGGACACATAATCCAGAGCTACTTGAGCAACACCCAGGCAGGTATGGAGTTACCGTTCATGGGTCAACAGGAGTTTTTAGGTGAAGGTAGATCAGAAGTAGCAGCTGTCTGTCACAACTCCCTTTCTCACCACCACCCCAAAACTACTTATTCACAGTAACAACAAGGTATTGTTTCTTCAGTAACCCAGCAGTTCTTGCTCAGTTAGAGAGAGAATTTGGAAAACGCTGTTGTTACAGTGCCATCTGGTGATTCCCTTCTACAAGGAGGTGAAGCTCCCTCATCAGCAGCTCTATTACTGTTCTGCATTACTTAGCAGACTTCCTTAGGCATCTTGTCATGCATGATTATTATTTTTTTTTAAACTCTTTAGCATTTTAATGTGTAGGAAACTTCAACAAACAGCAATCAAAACATTTTCTAAATGTACTCTTAATCAAGTTTATCAGCAGCAGTTTGATTTTAAGAAATGGAAGGCAAAGCAGTACTAAAGAGAGCGTTTCCTTATCATTCATAATTCATCAGGAGCCTGATTGTGCTGGTGCTGCACCCCTGGACAAAGGCAAATTCTCTTCTTGGTAGCCAAAAAGCACTATAGGTATGTTGTTACCATCCCATCTGCATTTGCGTGGCATCTGGCTTCTTCAAAGTGATAAGCAGATGTTATCAGCTGCCGCTCCTCGGTGAGTTATGGAAGCCTTGTCCCTGTGTTATTTATGAGAAAATAAGTTGGAGATGCTTGTTTGAGATAAGTCTTGAACAGAGGTGGGGTTAGTGCTGTGGATGCCTATTTCTCCTCTCCTGTTTGAGAGCAGGACAGGTTGTCCCTTGGGATGTACCAGGTTGTGGCATAATGTGGAGCTGGGATGCTGCTTTGGGGCTTGGCGTGGCTCTGTCATTGGCTTTTCTGGTCACTTTGCTCATTTCTCCTTCTCCAAAGTAGGAAGAATGATCACCTTCTCTGTAAGAGTTCAGTATTTGTGGATCATTTTGTATAATAGACACGTAGGGGTTCCCCCTGAGCTGGGGGTCTTTTGAAGCTGTTCTTCTGTGCAGTGTGTAGTCCCCTTGCAGACCTGGAGTATGAGCTTCTGAAGCTTCAGGTTCTTGTCTGAGATGTTTACATAACCGCAACGACTGTTTCCTGCACTTTAAAAGAGATCAAAACAAAACAAAAGATCCTGTTGCTGGTAGAAAACCAGTTTGCCCTCAAAAACATTGTGTGTGATTTATTAATTGAGGTAGGGGCATATAAAATTCCAAACGTTGAGTTTACTGAAAAGCAGTAACAAATTCCTCATTTCCCTTCCATCTTTTGGAGAAGATCTGTCTGTAGGGGAAGATCAGTCTGTAGGGGAAGGAAGCCATTTCTCTGTCACACTTGCTCCCTTAGCCCAGAGGAAATGCAGTTCCCTCCTCTTCCTTTCAGGTGTTAACCTTTGTCTCCTCTGAAAAGGAGCAGAACAGTTAATTGGGGACATTAAGGACCATTACTGTTCAAAGCCAGCTCTCTTTTCTGACATTCAGCTCGGGTCCAGCTTGTTTCGAATGGGGACTTGAAGCAAGAGGTGTTTCTGGTCTTTTCCCAAATCCTTCTGAGTCTATAGGTGAGGACATCACAGCTCAGTGTGACAATTCCACTACTCCAGGGAAATGGCATCCAGTCGAACATACTGTTCATAGACTCGTGATCAGTATTAATCAAAGGACATTTTTAGAAACCCATTTCCAAGAGCTAATATAAATATATGGTATATAGGCTTCAAAACGTGAAGAAAGCAGTCAGAAGCAAAGAAGGTGTGATATCTGCAGGCAGGGCCAACTCTAAGGAGAGTTTGCTGTTTAATTGGCCAAGTTAAACAAGATACAATTAGGGCTAACCTGGTCCCCATGGATTCATAAAGCCTTACTTGGAAGTTTTGGGGAGATGGTGGGGAAGCAGTGGCTTTAATTGTATCTTGTTTAACTTGGCCATTTTAATGACTTAGACTTCTCTGACTTGGCTTCTTTCACAGATGTCACACCTTTGAACAGCTGACCAGTTTTTCCTTTTTTCCCCTAATGTAAACTATTTCTATATATTAACTGCTCTGAACCAGATAGAAACCATATTTGTACAAAGGGGAACAGTTTCAGTTTATTATATAACCAGATATGAATAATATTTTGAATGTAATGGCTCAGGTTCTCTGCAGCTTAAATTATGGAGAACAAGAGAACAGAACGCTGCTCTGCCGGTCAACACCAGCCAAGAGGCAGCTCTGCTGCTCCTGTGGAGACTCCTTGCATCCTTCTGCTCTACCCAAGGGCAAAAGCCACTTTCTGTACCTCCTGGGCTATCGGCCAGCCGAGTCAGCCAGTGACTGAAGTTACTGATGCATTAACATTTCCACCAGCAGACTGTGGCAATCCATATGTGTGATAGAGGGTGAGCACCATGGGCTTCCTACACGCGCCTACCTGTTAGATATGGCTGAGAGAGTACTGGAAAAACAGAGCTGGCTCTCAAAACCCAAACCAGTTGAGGCCAGTCCTCCAAATGCACCTCACTGTGGCTGCTCTGCCACACTGCAGATTCCTCCATGTGCCTGTGCTGCTGAAGGGCTTTGACTATCCAGGTCTTGTGCGATGCTCTTCACAGCCTTTTCCTGATTAAACCAACTCCTGTCTCTACTCGCAGCAACTGCAGGTGGTTTGGGAGATGTGGTTTAAACAGCCTAGGCTGTGGGGAAAAGTGGAAGTATGAGACTTTTGGCTAACCTCTTCCTAGGGCAATGTCCTCACCATTGGAGGCCAGAGAAATGTTTGTCAGGGAAGACTGTGAGCACAGCTGATCCCGCCTTGGAGCAGAGCTCTGGATGAGGGTCTCTTGAGCGCCGTGTAACTGCAGTTTTAAGATTTCTGGATAGAAGTAATTTGACTTGGGACTTTCTATTTTTTTATAGTACAGCCTTTCTTTTCAAAGGAAACCTGATAAATTCAACCCTTTTTTTATTTTATGTAAGGAAATTAAAACAACTTTATCTATCTGGTCTTGTTATATAAGGGAGTAACAAATCTCACTGCAAGATCAGGGATTCCATTTATCAATTTTTCATGGCAGACACCTGGTTTGGACCCTTTAAGGCTTAGAGTGCCATTTAAGGCTATAGCTAAGCTAAACTAATCACCTATGAGCCGCTCAAAGGGGCAGTATTACTCCTCCCTTACCTCTCTTGTCCCCTGCTACCCATCCCCTTCCATCTGGCTGTCTGAGCCGGCAGTGAGCCACCTCAGAGGGCTGAACCAACCCCCGCTGCCTCTCTTTCTTGCAGCACAGTTAGTTTTCTCCCAGCTGAGCCCCTTAAACCAGCTCTCCATGAGGTCAAAAGAAAGAAAAGCCATTAGCCTGCAGACACAAGCAGCAGGGAGGGCAGAGAGAGAAATGCATCTCCATGGACTGCTGCAACATAAAATAGGGCTCTTCGTTAAGTCTGTTAGAAAAATCGGGCCCTGACCGTTTGGCAAAGTCTGCACGCAGAGGTCTCTGTCCTTGGGAGCATAAAGCAAAGCTGAACTGTCTCCCCTCAGCCTCACTGAATGCCCATCCATTTAGTCCTGGCTGTGGCACAAGCTGTAGGGCAGAGGCAGTTCAGGATCCAAAGAAGTGATGGGTTTGTTCTCGTCTCCAGAGTGGCTTTTTTGTAACGTGCGTCCTGTCGGCCATGTGAGCCAAATAGCCAAAGGTGAAAGAATTTACAAGCATCACTGATGGAACTGTGTTTATAAAAGCAGACTGTTTCTGGATTTTTCATTTTCTCTTCTTTTATGCCTTGGGGGGGTGGGAGGAGGAAGGAGGAGAAGGAATTTAAATAGAAAGCTGTAGCGATGGTGAAATTTTGCACTCAAAAGTGTTCCAAAAGTTAAGATTTCTCCTGTAATGGTAAACTGGCTATGTGATACGCAAGGAATATTTGCTATTATTTCCTTGTGCTTTGATGGACAGGTGTGGTTTGGGGTAGATTTGTCATTCCCAACAGTCTTACAAGAGCAATGTGTGTGGGCAGACATGTTGCAATGAAAATGAAAGGCCAGTACGCTTATAATGTGTGCGTACAGCACACATCTCTCTGCCAAGCCTCCTGGGAAAACAGGGTTTCATGCAATTCTCCTAGATGTACCTGGGTAATTCAAGCCCATATTTTTGTACCAAGTTTCTTCTTGGGAAGGGGAGCACTCAGCGGCTGGCTCCATTTTTGTTGAACTCAAAGTCACAGCTCCCAGCTCCTTCTATTGTCCCTCTTGTCAGTGGCAAAATTTGGGTCCTGACTTAGAAAGGAGAAGAAAAGCACCCGGCTGAAAGGTCCTGCTTGGCAGCTGGGAAATGGGGAGGATGGGGCAAGAGGACTTTGAGTGCCTAGTGGTGTTTATCTCTGTTTTTTCTTTTTTTTTTTTTTTTCTTCTTGTTTTTGTTGTTGTTGTCCTAGTTCAGTGTAGCATGAAGTGGGACGAAGGGAGAGGGGATGGGAAAGTGGCAGAGGAGACCAGGGGTCAGGGAGGCATCTTTCCTGTACACCATTGGCACCCGCTCCGGAAGGGCCTTATCTCACCAGCCCTGGATCAATTTGACTAATCTATTTTATCTCGCCATCTAATCTATCTGTTTCTGCTGAGCTATCCATCTGCCTCGTGGTATCGATCCCAACAGTTTCGTAATTGTATTTTTAAAATGCCCTTTCACCCTCTTGGGAAGGGGGGCTTTGTATAAAGGCAGCTGGGGGGGGGTAAGGGGTGGAATTTGCACACATCGCTGCTCCTGATGGCAAAGCCCCAGCACCCACTCTGAGCCCTTCATCCCTCCATTTCTTCCTCCTCGTGCAGCCCTTCCTCCTCCCCCCAGCTTCAAAGCACTGGAGGCAAACAGGTACGCAGGGCAGCGTGCAGTGGAGCAAAACCATTGGCAGAAAATGGAGCGGTGTCCATCTCCAGCCTGTTGCAGAGGAGCTTGTTCCAAGCCAAAAATACATCTGCTTCCAACAGTCAGCTCGAGCAGGCTGAGACTGCCAGATCATCTGAGGAGAAAAAGAGAGTAAGGAAAGAAAGCAGGATATTTGTGATTTGGAAGAAAAAGGCTTTTTATCCACACACAAAGTCAAATTTAATCCAGAGATGAGCAATGGCAACTTCCAAGCATAAACAGATCCTTAGAGATGCTCACGAACATCCTCTGGATAAATATCTGCACGGCAACAGAGCTGCCTCCTGACTGCAGGAACCGGCTGCTGTGCAGAGTCCTTGGCGGTTTCTTGTGCTCGTTTCTTTTTGTCTCTATTTAGGCAGAAACCTGTTGTCTGCATGGGGCTGGGCATTTTCTCAGCTGCATCTTATTTAGAAAGCAGGACCTGTTTCAGTCCTAAATTTACCTCCTGTGGCCTCCACACTTTAAGCATAGAGAACACTAAATGCTGGCAAAGTTTCCTGCATGATGAATGTCTCTGTGTGTGTCCCCGTCTAGGTCTTCTCCTCATTTTCCGTTGCTGGAATGTATCATGTCTCACCTCTGAGATATGTGGGGAGAAAAAAGGACACTGGGGTCACACGGGTCTCTGTTTACAGACTTCCTTCCAACTTCTTCCCAAGCAGGAAGTGCTTTGTGATTAGCCTCACTTTTTCGTATCGGCATAATGCTTTTATCATGTACTTGTTGTGCATGAATAATTAGCTAAACAGCAGAGACCCGTCGCTTCCACTCAGGGGCATTTCCCTGTGCAAAGCACAGGAACTTCTGAATTTCACATTGGATAGATACTGAGATTGCAAGGAACGCTGCAGGTAAAACCCTAATGGTTCCCAGTTTGGAGCGCTGGAAATGCTGGTTCATAAGGATGCAAGAGCACCGGGCTGCCTCCTGCAGCAGAATGTGTTTGCCACCCTGTGCTGCTCCTTGCTTACTGACAGAGGAAGAGGTGTAATTTGCTGTGTTAGGAGACAGCCTTTGAATCTAGACTGCAGCCAGGCAGCATCTGTACAAGGCTCTGCTGAGCGGTGTAACTGCTGGCTGGGGATCTGAAATATCTTAGTTATTGCAGCAAGGGATCCTGAGCAAGCTAAAAACACTTTCAATGACCATAACACCTAAAAGCCCCTTTTAAATGCTGACAAATTCCTTTGCTCGTGGAAAGAGTATATACCTGTTAAGTAGCCTGGCACCCCACTTCTGCTCCCGGCAGCACGCCAGAAGCTGGCAGCCAGCACAGAGCCAGACCTGCTGAAGGGGCATCTCCAGCCCCATAGAAGAGGGTCATATATCTACATCTTTTTGATTACTCGACCCATTCTCAGTTATCTGCCTCTCATTAGCAAGGCTAAAAGTAAGATTGCATATAAAAATATTATTAAAATGTGCTGGTTGTCTAAACCAGGAATTTATAATGAAATTTCATAAAGTTTTATATTGACAGTGCAACATTTTAAAAGGCTGTTTTTGATTAACAAGGCTCAGAATTGCTCCCCTGGTTATGTTTTAAGAGGGAGAATAAAATGCTATGGATCTTGAAACAGCTGAAATAATAATTTCCCAATATTATCAGTGGCCTTGTTGGTCTGAAAAAGCGGAGGCTGTGATCAGCAGACCCACAGCATCTTCACCTGGTGACTCAGCAAAGCCTGACGGCTGCTCCCCTCTGGAGGGGGTACAGATGCTGGGGTGGAACTGCGGCCAAATTACACTTTGGCTATTTCTGCTTTGGTCTGGGCTGCGGGGGCTGTGGCAGTGCCAGGCCCCCACCACATGTGAGCTGTGTCCCACATGCCCACGCTTGCATCACCTTTGCTGTCTTCATGAAGTCCAACAACCTCCGTGAGTTGAGAATTTGTGTTCCAGTTCTTACCATCTCTCCAGGCAAAACCAGATCAGCTGTGCTGCATTTTCACCAAAAACCTCCTGTTGCTTCACATCCTGACAGTTCACCCACAACCAGCAACATGAGCCCCTCAGGGCTCCTGAGCGTAAGCGCTGACCTCTCTGAACAGCAGCGTCGTGGTGAAACAACAGATTTACCGGCCAAGTGCAAGAGCAGATGCAGGCAAAAAACCTCATTACGTGGGCTGCGCGATGGAGTTGGTGACATGGCCGCTGGGCTGCTCTCAGAGCTGCTTCCATGAGCGTGACACGAATTGCACCCGCGCAGGCACACGGTGGACCAGGTGATTATTTCTGATTTTGTTAGTTAGAAGTCGATGGCATCCCCTTCATCCAAATCCCACTCTTCTCTGGGCCACTTAAAACCTGCCAGGAATATTCCAAGTCCTCTCACTGTCATACCTGTTTACCCGGAGCTTTAACTGCAGATTTCTGTTTTGCCCGAAGTTGATTTTACTGGTTTGGTTCCCTTGACCATCATCAGCACATTCCTTAGGGACTAACAGCATGTCATTGTGGTGGTGCTGGCTCACCTGGAG
Organism: Chloroceryle amazona; assembly: GCA_027560015.1. Taxonomy (NCBI): domain Eukaryota; kingdom Metazoa; phylum Chordata; class Aves; order Coraciiformes; family Cerylidae; genus Chloroceryle; species Chloroceryle amazona. Next base: position 101,989 of record JANHFX010007195.1, on the reverse strand, counting down.
GAAGGCTCTGGGAGCAGAGCACTGAAATACATAAAGCAGCGTCTGCTCTTTTACTTAGGCAATAAATCTATTGCTTTATTATTGCTGTTGGGAAACTCAGAGCCAAATTCTTTGCTGGCAAAACATTGACTTCGGTGGAGTTGGGCCAGCACAGGGTTTAGCTTCCTGTTTTTGTTCCAATTCGAAGAGTGTGCTCAGCCCTGTTGTTGTTTTGCTTTTTAGCTGTTTTAATTTAAAATAATTATGTTTTGTGAGTTGGTTTTGTTGTTTGGGTTGGTTTTTTTTTGTAATTTCTTCTTTGTGCATCACACAGTTTGTAGCAGTCAGAAAGAAAGGAATAAGGCTATTGCTGCATAGCCCCTCCTTTGTTCAGGAGGTGTGGAACTCGAGGTGTAGCCCAAAGGCAAGGCTTAGCCCCAGCTGAGCGTGGCTTGGCGTGACCTGCTGCCCAGGTAAGAGGCAGCGCTGCTGGCAGCTGCCTTGAGCCCAGGGATGAGTCTGCAGATGGTTCTTGCAGGAGACTCTGGGCTCTCAGCTGGGTTTTCTAGTACCACAGCAGCTCCCCAGTAACCCTCAAAGAGCCACAGAAATGGTTCTTGCGACCTGTCCGGGCAAGTCCAGTACTGCAGGTACCTGGCGTGAAGAACCGTGTTGTTCACTCCAAGGGCTATTATTAACTCGCTCTTTGTGCAGGGGCTGGCACCGGAGGGCCCCAGCTTGGCTGGGGCCTGTAGCTATTCCTGCAGTATGAATGTTATTTATACAGTGCAATTAAGCTGAGGTTTAATGTAAACTGCTGCCAGCACTGGGGTATGTACCAAAGTGAAAGGACGTCTTGTGAGATGTTTTGGAGAACCAAAAGCACGGAGTTTTAAATGCCTGTTAGACAAGGAGACAACCTTCTGGGAGAGTCGAAGCAATCCAAATAGCAAACGATCTGGTTTCAAGAAGTAGCTCTCTCCTGAGCAAACTAATTAAACAGGAGTGCAAGCCAGAGATGGGAGCGTGGCCATCTTGTCTTGTGTGCTCCTAGCCAGTGCCAGTGCTGCAGGCTCCCCTCTTCCTCATCCTTGCATAACCGGCTTAGAGAGAACAACTAGAACAACTGGCTGGGTTTTAGCACACCAAAATTGACATATCAAGCTCTCTAAATGCATGTCAGGGAACAACAAAAGCCAGTGGACATAAACATCACACCCTGCTATGTGTACAGCTCTTGCTCCGTATTGGTGGCTGGATTCCCCTGGGGTTTTTCCCCATTTCCCCCGTTCAGCAGAGAAAGGACTCAAAGGAGCAGGGTTTGACCCTGCGGAGGCCCCGAGCACCAGCTGAGCTGCTGGCCTTCTCCATCCTCCTGTCTTTTGGAACAAGCAAACAGCTGGAATCCCATGACATAAGCTACATGAACTTTTGGAGTATGTTTTCACTGGTGCAGCATTGATTTTACTAGGATCAATATAAATATTACTTTAGCTTGCAACTGCTAATTATATCAACATAAACTTAATTTATAGTGATGATCACAGTCCTAATGCTGTGCTGCTGCCAACTGATGCTTTGAGACATCATGTAAACCCAGCCATCAGCAATCAAGTGAATGCTCCCATTACACATTACTGATACTGGCTAAAGAACTTTTTAATTGACTTCTTACAATTTATGGCAGATGGTTCAGACTGCGTGCTTCAATTCCAGATTCTTTTTCATGTTTTCTATCTGCTGCTGCTTAGATAGATGCTGGTCTTATACCATATAATGTAACATTGCATGCTTGAAATTGAAAAGCCTGAGCTTGTTTCACTTGGGAAGGAGATAAATAAGAGAGCTCAAAAGTCAGTGAAAGACTGGGAGGCGTAGGAGAAGTTGAATGGGACCATCTCTTCCCCATCTGCTCAAATAAAGATGCCCAAATACTCATCGAAATCAAAAGGTGGTAAATTGAAAAATGGCAAGAGGGTTTTACCCCATAAAGAGAATGTGAAAACTTGCTTAACAAGAGAAAAACACTATGGCCAAGAATTCAGCAACTTTCAGGTAGGGATTGCACATTTATATGCAAAAGACTATCAAGAGAGGGTATATTTAAAGCTAATGCTCCCAGGAAGAGATATAAAGCTTTAGGGTCCCATGGCTTAAACTGCTCTCTAACAAGCTGGAGTTAGGATGACATCTTACAGAGGCTTCATGAGACAATCGGGGTTTCCATCTCCCTTTCCACTGAAGGATCTATCAAGAGCAATAAGGAGAATAAAAAAAAAAAAAGAAAAATCCAATGGCTTTTAGTCCTGAAAGTTTCTAGGTTTGAGATAAGGCACTGGAATTTCAGATACTCCACTTTTGAATGAAAGCTAAGAAAAGCTTATTGTATGGGGGATTGCCAGTGCCCCTTGTCACAAAGAAACTCCCAGAGGTATCTATGAAATAGGGTTCTTGAGTTGCACAGAGAATATGGCAGGGAGCCAGAAGGCAAATTGTTGTAATGAACTTGGGATCTGAAGGTTAGGGGGGTGGTAAAAGAGTGTCTAAGGCACAGCGGGTTAGAGGCAGCACTGAGGAGTGGGCAGAGTAAGAAATGGGGTGACCAGCAGGATTTGCAGGGGTTTGTTTCCCAAATAAACGACAGTGACAGTTTCACACCTTTGAGCAGCACTGGGATCCCGAAGTGCCTGCAACAGGCTGATGGAGATTTTGGGTCGTTTTTAATGATATTTATTTGTCCATAGATATAAATAGGTATGTGTTGCTTATCTAGAAAATGCATATATTTCTACTTCTATGTAGATAAAGATCTGTATGTGTGTATATATATTGTTTATACAGCATCATTTTATGATGTATAGCGATCAAAAGGTGATGCCCAGGCCAGAGGTTTAAAATGGTGCTTACATACAGTTCTGGAAAGCATGCTGTATCCTGGCTGAGACATATCTGTAGCTGTCGCTATGTGAGACATTTGTCAAAGGACAAAGCTCCAAATAAACCAGTGGGCTTAAGGTCAAAATGTTTTGGAAGCTGCAGGTGACTCCTAAGTATTGTGTTAACTCTGAAGTCCTGGAGCAGGAGGTAACATCCTCCTGTGAGATGAGCACAGAGGAAGGACTCTGCCCCTACCAGGGATCTCCTGCACAGAGTTCAGCTTTCCCGTTTATAAAGGGATGTTATTAAATGTACCCTTAAAAAGGAAGCACTGGTTTTGAAAGCTTCCTTGCTAAGGAGCCCTCTCAGATTACCATAAATCTTGATTCCCTTCTAAGATTTACTTCACCATCTTGCAGGGTGTTTTGTGATCTCTATTTAGTTTTGTGGAGGGCTCTGCTAACCGTGGTTTCATCTACGATTGTGGAATCAGATGAATTGATTAGAAACGTAGCCAGATGAAGCTGTTGGCTTTGCACGGTTTTGTCAGCATCCCTGTCACACCAAATAGGCTGCGTGCTAAATGGCAGCTAGATCTCGAGATGATTCTGTTTTGGCAGGCTTTCAAAAGAAGGTTTCTGTGTTTTGCCTACCTGATTTGCCATCTGTAGAATCTGATGACATTTGTTAGTGTGCAGCTGGAGGAATTTTCAAAGGCGCCGATTACAAGTACGTGTGCTGTTCTCAGGTGGGGGGCTGTGCTCCAGATACAAGCTGAATCCTTCCAGAAGTGTTTGTCTCGCTGACTGGGACACTTAAGTGTGTAAGCACGTGACTAGCTTTTAACATATGATTTGCCCCCAACTTAATTGTACGTGCACTGGCGTTCAGGTAGTGTTCTGTGCTTGGGGTTAGAGCTGAAGGTTGCTGCTGTGGGTAGGACAGCCTCACAAACCCGATTGGTTTCTGTGTAGCAGAATGCTTCAATTATCTGATTTACAGGTTCCGTCTCCTGTTGGTTTTTAGATCTAAATACCCTCTTCTGACAAAAAAAAATTCAAACAAGGAGGAAGTAATCATTGTAATGAATCACAGTAAGCAATGTGGGGACTTTAACTCCTTCCGAGTAAGTTTAGTGATGTTCAACAGCCCATTTAATGGCATAAGACGTTTGCCACGACAGTGAATTTCCTGTTCTGCAGACATAAATCTCTGCTTGCGTGCAAAGCGACAAGGTTAAATAGCTCTTCAGATCATTTGGCGTTGAGCGTATGCTGGCAAGCGGATTAGAAGTATCATGCATGCAAAGAGTAAGACAATAGCCTTGAGAAGAAAATGTTTCTGAGACAGGTGTCTTAGCCCTTCCTAGCACCTGGCCCACAGCCCCACAGTTTTATGCAACTTGTGGGGTTTCCCTTGGAATTAAGTGGTAGGTTTATTTTCATAAGCTCAAAAAGGATCCAGCACTCACCTTTTCATCATCTTTGTGCTCTTTGGTCAGTCTAATGACCTTCCTAAAAGCTGGAGCTGTAAAATTGTGTCACATCCCTTAGTTGTGCTTAGCCACTGACTGGATCAGAAAGTGTAATGGACATAAATGTCCCTCCTGCTAGGCAGCCACTTCAGAGTAATTTGGGCTACAGATTTACTCTGTGCAACCGAATGATTAAATTATGACTGAGACATTCTGTCGCAAAAAACAGTGGCACCCTCAAGGCTTTAGGCTGATACATTCACCATAGAAACACGAAGAGAGAAAAATATTTGTTTCATTAAAATTAAGACTGTTTTTCACCATGACATAACCTTAAAATGAAGAAATTCGCTCATTAAAATAGAACAATTTAAGAACAGTTTGTTCCACAGCAGGATGCACCCCACAATATTATGCCAAATTATAGGTTAAGAAATGTTGCAACTGAAATGGCTTTAAAAGCTTTAGCATAAAGATTAATTCTTGACTTTTCCTTGTCTTCATTCAGAAGCTCTGAAAGGTCACAGCTGAGTCAAACAAAGCCCTTAGTTGCAGGATAATACAGATGAAATACAATAGCTGAGGCAGTGTGATGAGAAGATATTGTCCCAAAACTGGCTGCTGCTTGTTTGTTTGTTTTCAGTAACCCTCAAAAATTGAAATGAACTGCAGTTGAATTGATCTGGGAATTAAAAAGATAAATTTTGAAGTGTCCAGTAGACCTGCAGCCTGGTGTGAAAGAGAAGTATTTCTAATATTCCTAAGGAAACACTGAAAGTAGAGTCTGCAGACTGCAAAACCTTTCTCTTCTCCTCCCACGGCAATCCTCATGCACACTCAGCCTGGTGGAACAGAGCAGGTTCTCATATGGCTTTCATGGGAATGAGAGGGGCACCGTTCTGCTATTAAATGAACCGTCCCACGTTTTAACCAGTTCATGGGAATTTTCACGGAAGAGGATCCGAGAGCTGTGGGATGAGCACTAAAAGGTGGTGGGAGAGGCATTCCCTGGGGTCACTTATGTCGCCTCACCAGACCACCGAGTTGGTGAGACAGAGGTCAGTTTAGATTGACTGCTGCTCCCTCTTCCCTGCTGTTTTTACTGACCTGAAGTTCCTCCTGGCCATAGAGACTGAAAGCCTGGAAAGGAGATGGGGGTCGTTAGCACCATGTGATCTCTCATCTCTTCAGACCCCATCAGTGAATGGCCTATAGACCATGAGTTGGGACCTGCAAGGGAACCGAAGGGAAAGGAAGCCAAAGCTTTCTTTATACAAAAAAACTTACACCACTTTTAAGAAATCAGTTTAACATGGATCTAGTTAAACCAGTACAAACATCTTAATTAGATGCACATAAACCAATTTAATCCTTTGCTTAAATCAGTTTACAGTGATTTATCAATGCAAGCTAAAAACAGTGCGTGTAAGGATTACACTGGTTTAAATGTCTACATTAGAGGTATGCACTGATTTAATTAGATTGATTTTTAAATAGATTTGATTATGTAAATGCAACTTTCCGTAATTTCATTGGCTTATTGATACGGTAGTTAATTAAACAGGAAAGGTATGTGGAAAGAAAGAAAGGTCTTGGTTTAGAGTATGAAGGCATTCATGAATAATTTATTCTGTTTATTCCATTTATAGATATTTGATAAAAATAATTTTTTTGGGATTTTACATCTGCTTTTCTTTACAAATCTAATGAAAACATTTCCGTGCCAGTTAGACCCACTATGCCAACAATAAGGGAAGGTCTTGAGTTTTGCTTTTAAGGTGGCTAATTTGAGACAGCTATCACAATGTGAGTACCTAGAGGTGACAAGCACAAGTATCCAAGGTCAGTCTCGGTGTGGGCAAAAGATTGCCACTGTCCTGAGCAGCTCACGGTGTGAGTACAAGATGAGGCAGGTACAGGCAGATGCTACAGCCCCCACAAACCATTGCATGCTATCGGTCAGCACGGCAGGCAGAGATCTCGACCATAGTCCACCAGTTACCAGATTTTGCATAAGTATTGTGATAAGGAAGAGTTGTAAAGATTAGAAGAGGGCTGCTGAGGTGTCAGTGTGGGGGTTTTCGTTGGAGAACAAGCTCCTGGAAGGAGAGCTGGTTTGAAAATTTGCAATCTCTTGATAGTGAGCATGTGACATTAGTGTGAGGTCAGCTTGAACATGTGAGACAGTCAGCCCATGTTGCATGCAACAGGGAAATGGAAAACAATGGAGGAGAAAGGGAGTAGCCTGAGTAGAGGCTGACGGGGCAACAACTACAGTGCATCAAAAGAGGCTATCAAAAGAGTGAAGGAACTTTTTAAAAATTTTTAACTGTTTTTTTGTCATTTATGTTTGAAATGGTAGCTAAGAGAGGTGGCTATGGCTGTGAGGCTGGCAGACTGGCACAAGAGACACCAACTTCAGTCATGTGATTTATGGATGTCTGGTAGGTCAAGGAAACTCTAGATGGAGTAGCACGCTGACCTTTGGCTGAGACCAGGTAGCTGGAAACTCTGGCAAGAAAGGTTTCTGTTGAGTGCAAGGCAGGAGAGCATCCAGGATGCAATTAGAAGAAAACCTCTCCAGACAGTGGTTGGCTGGATGTATAGGCAACTGTATTTCGGGAGGGGAGGAGAGAGGGGCCCTACTTGAAGATGCAAGAACAGTCAAGAGTCAAGGTGCTCCCTAAGGTAGGGTCACTGGACATCTTCCTGCAAGGAGAAGAAAGCATCAAGAAACAGTGAGAATAGGGTAGCCAAGATGGGTAGAGGAACCGGAGGGGAGGATGAAAAACTCCTGTGATTTAGAAGGGCAAAAGGTTGCGGATGAGGAGACAGAAGGGAAGGTCAGGAAAGGTGAAAAGCTGCTCTGTTTTCACCACTGCTCCAGTGGGGCTGGAGTGAGATGCTGAATGGCAAGAAAAAGGCAAGCAGGAGGAAGGGAGGGTTAGAGAAGTAGGTCACAACGTGAGGCAAAGAAGCAGCAGAGGTCAATCTAAAGCAGTAGAATCATCTATTTGGGAAAATCACTGATGTTAAGAGAGGGGAGGATGTGGGGGTGGCTTTAAGGGAGGGATGTCACCTAGAAGGTAGCTTGAGGCAGGGGGAGGGGACAACAGCAAGGGTACAAGCAGTAGCTGGGGGTGGCCGGTGGCCAAAGATGGAGGGTATTAGGTCTGGACTGGACACAAATGAGGAGGAATGCATGAACAGATACTGTGGATTTGCAGTGGTGGGAGGGAAAGGGGGAAGAGCATACGGTGGGTTTGTGGGAACTGCTGGTTGGTTAGGACAAGAGGGGGCTCTGCCAAAATGTGGGCTGGCATTTGGACAAGGCTGCGAGGTAAGCAGCTGTGAATTTGTAGCTGTTGTCTGTGGCCATGGATCTTTCCTCTCCCCTGCCTGCACAGAGATGCTAACTCAGTGTGATTAAATTATTTGAGATTTTCTTGATTTGGAGGCAGTTTCCTCTTCCTCAGCAACAGTGTGCAAAGTCCCCCCTCTAATTACAGCAGCAGAGCTGTCGTAATCTGTAGGCGGGGAGCTTGCACCCTTTCCAAACACGGTGGTGCTCCAGGGTCAAAGCTTGCAAGGGTCCTTTTTAATTAGTATCACTTGATAGTTTGGCAGTCTGTCTTCACATCTCTAGCTTTAACCAGTTGTAAATAAACACCTTGGAATCTCGAATTTGGCATAAACACAATTATTCTGCGAAACAAAAGGTCTGAGAGGTGTGAACTGCTTTATAAGGTCTGAGAGGTGTGAACTGCTTTATATGCTCCCAGGAGTGGCTAAGCCTGAAACTTAAAATGACAATTGAAAAGTCTGCCTTGGTCTCAGTCAAAGCTCATCTGTTTAGCTGCAGTCTGCAGTTAAAGCTTGTACCCCACAGCTTCGTGCTGCCATCCCAGGAGATAAAGACCCATATTTAATGGCTCCAGCCCAGCTGTCATAACCTCCATCTCCTTCCCAACCGCTCCTGCACATACGGATGGTCACGGCTCCCTGTGGCACGCCAAAAACAGGGCGAGAGCGGGGACCAGTACGAAGCAGTGGGACACGAGGAGCACCGAACTGGTTGCATTTCATAGGTGAAGGCCAGTTGCAAACCAAAGCTTCAGGGGGAGCAGCAGGTTCCCCCAGAGATCAAGAGGAGCTGCGTGAGCCCACCCTGGCTGCAGCTGCCTCCCCACGCTGGGGCTGGGGCTGGACCCGCAGCAGGGGATGGAGAGGAGCAATGTCACCTGCTGCCCGGCTCCGGGGGGTGGCAGCTTCTTGTTTGTTTTCAACAGGAGTTCCATTTTCCCTCTTTGCTGCTTTCCCTCTCATGTTTAGACGCCGTTTTTTCACATGTGCCTCCGTTCAGGCTATATTTAGGGCTTGCTTTCTAATTTGGCACTGCTTAGCCTCTCTCAGATAGATTTTCCTGGTTTGTTTTGTTTTTGTCTTAATTTTTATTTTAAGCGTGTGATACCTTTAAACGTGTAAATATCCAGCCTAATTGGAATGCCTAAACAGTCACTTTCCAAACTGCCAACATGTTAAAATCTGTTGATGTGTGCAATCCCGAAGTTGCCATGGCAACCACCTCCATCGCCAGGGAGACATGCCAGATCTCCTTCAGCTTGTGGAGGACATCCCTCGGACCTCAACTTTAAGGTGCATGTTTATTTCCAGCTCCTGGGCCCCAGCAGCCCTTTGCAGGGCTGTAGCTGTGTCCTGTTGGTGAACGGAAAGGGGAGAGAGCCCTGTCCTGCTCCCATGCTGGGAAGGATGCTCATACCCCCGGGTTGTTCAGTCTGAGCAGCACGAGGGTGGTATCACCGTCCATCTCACTGGCTGGGGCAGAGCATAAGTGGGAGTCTCATGGGACAATAAGATAGAGCTGAATTTTTGTCATAAATGGATGGGAACCACCTCAAGAAAGTGAGAAGGTTGATTCCTGTGTGTTGGTGGGTGCTGGACAGTACACTGGGGAGTCTTTAATTGCTGCCTGGGAGGTGCCATGTCCATCGCCGCTGCTGCTGCGGTGGCTTCAGAGTGCCACGGGGTATTATACCTCACCGTGGCTGGTCCACCTCTGGTATGAAAGGATGATCCTCAGCAAAACCCAAGTACACTGTTGAAGAGATACTGTTAATAATAACTCTTTATAACAAACAGTGATCACTGCATCCTTCAGTGTGTTCTCCGAGGCAGCTTCTCCTGGAGCAACTTCCACAAGTCTCTTTTAATTTGCCCCACGAAATATAGTCATGTATCACGGTAAGGGTGGGTGTGTGGAGTTGGAATTTTTTTCCTTTTGTGGTAAAGCATTAGGAGAGGAAGACGATGTTTGCAGTTCATTTTTTGCATCCTTTTGTCCTTCTTTAGTCTTAGGGTTTCTAGCACCAAAGGGTCCACAACTCTACTGCAAGAGAACATTTGGAAAAGGGCTTAAGCACATGCTGAGAGTTTCCCGGACTGAGGCTTCCATCGAAAACACACAGGGGTGGATTCAGAGCTGACATCCACAGTTTGCTGCAGCTTCCTGGGTATGGGAATTTGTTTTCATTTTACATTTGAATGAAATCCAAGAAAAGCAACGGGGCTGTGCAGAAAGGTTTGCCTTTTGTCTTACTGCTTCTGTGAAACTTGTCTGGGCTTTCCATAGAGAGTGAATGGTTTTTTTATGATTACAGTGTCCAATATCGGACAAAATATATGAAAACTTTGTGCTTTTAATAGCTTTGGTACTCCCATCATATCTGCCAATTGCAATCTGTTTAATCATTAGGTTCATTTTTCAAATATTTATTTCTATATACACGTGTGTATATATGGCCCCTCATTTTCACAGCTGGACAGATAACAGTGTCAGTCATTGTGAACGTATGCTCCAGTCACTCTGTGCTCCTCTTTAATAACCTCTCAGATCAGTTTTACTAACATCAGCATTCAAAACCCATGTCAGGAATCCTCCCTGCAAATCCAGCATTTGCTTAAAATTCACAAATATTTGTTTGCAAAATAAATAGCAGACTGGTTTTAAAGTTTGCATTTGAGTTCTGGTGTTTAAAAAATAAAACAACACACAAAACCTGCACTTTGAACTTTCCAGGTTTGCGTGAGTCAAGTTTACCTCTGTAAGAATGAGGGTTAGAAATGTAAAGATCACCGATTTCTTGTGAAGAAGCTGGTCTTGAGCCATGAGTGCTATGAGCTGTTTGCTCTTAGTTTGTTATGGGCAGTTCCTGATGAGTTGGGCTGACAGTAAGGCAGAGACCAGCTGATGAAAGGGAGGACTTCAACACCTTCAGCATCTCAGGAAATGCTTTTTTTCATGCTTCCTGTACCAGTGCATTCCTGTTAATCTATTTTATATGAAGTTTCTTACCCCACAACTCAACAATGTTCTGTAATAATTAACTTATGTTAAGGATTACAGCAGGTTCCTGACAAATTAGCTCTCTATAGAATGGCCACGTCAATATACACTGGAAGCACATAAGGAGGAGCATGTAAGCACTGTCCATTGCAGCCTTATCAGCACTGATCTGCCTTTTGACTTAGCAGGAAGGGAGAAATCTGTGCTGGGTTTCAAAGGACCTTCTCGGCTGCTGTGAAAGCATTGGCTGTAGTTCATGGGAAGCATTTCACGTGATGCTGGGTTGGCCATTTTACCTTTGGTAGTCTCAGATGCTTTCACAGCTAGCGAGCTCTCTTTTGCTCTGTCTTCCTGGTGGTGGTTCATCAGAGGTCTGTCTTCTCAGGTCCTGTAGCCTTAGTAAGCACTGCTTTAAAATTTTGCCCCAAATCCACTGAGGGTGACGCTCCAGTTGAGAATTGTAGTGCACTGTTTTCCTAACGGGATCCCCAAAATTCCAACCGTGTTCAGGAGATGTTTTCAGAGTAACAGGGAGGCCATGGGATGTGCTTTGTTCCCCTTTACTCCCAAATTATCTGTTCTTACTCTCTTCAGGGTCAGGCCTGCAGTTCTTGGCTGTTGAAAATCAGGGTGCTTTGGAAGTTTTTCAGCTAACGAAGGGAGAAATCAGCTGTAATTCAATTAAAGAAGGAGGAGGTGAAAAGAGCAAGGATATTTTTCCCCCTTCACTAGAAATGATAATTTTGACTATAGTTCTAGTCCTAAATATTTTAATAGATGAGCTGTAGGGGCTCAACACTGCTGACTATTCCCTGTTCCAACAGTTTATTGCCTGCACAGCCATGCAAAGGGTCCCCCTCTGATACCCGTGTCTCTGTTTTAGAAGGAGCTGGGTTTTGCCCTCTGTTTAGTCTTGATCTCCTGACATAGGCAGCCTGGGAAGAGGAACCTTTGCTACCAGATGCCTGGCTTCTCTGAAAAGACAAGACACGGCTTCTCCATTTCTACTGTCTTCTCCTTCAGCTCCAAAAGCAAGAAGGATTGCATGGCTGTCTGAGCTCAAACAAGCCTACAGACGGTTTTGTTTGTCTATCCATTACCAGTCATCCATCATGAGTTAAGGCAGGAAAGGATGAGCAAGTTTATTTTCTATTCTACCCCTGTTACTTCCTTGAAGATTTTCACTCTGGGAGGAAATGGAGCATGTTTCCTCTGGATCTAAGTTTCAAACAAAAAAGGAGAAGACAGTGCCCTGCAAAACCCTGGGGATGTGTCAGAGATGCTATGCAGTCAGGACACATCCTTTCCAATCCCATGGGGGTGCCAGCGCCCTGGGGTCCCTGCAGCCCCAGCTCAGCTCTTTTGGGCAGAGCTGTGCTTGTACCCGTCTACCACATAACTGTGAACTTGTGCCACAGGCCAGAGGTGGGGGAACATGAAGGGCAGTGACATTCTGTGTGACCTCGCAAGGCTCAGCCCTGCGCTTTTCTTTTTCTGCCCCTTGAGTTTCTTCTCCCATCTCTTTGGGCTTTGAGCTCCCCAAGACAGAGGCTCCTCTCCTGGCCATGCTGAGTGGTTTGCAGATGTGGCTTGGTACTGCAAAGAAAACTTCTTGTAGTGGTGAAAGAGCATCTGCAAGCCTAGTCAGAAAGAATACTGCTTATTTTCCTCTGAAAAAAACCAAACCCAACATCAAAGGATTCTAATAGTGTTTAAGTAATGCTTTTTTAAATGCGGAGATAGTTGTTTTCTCACTCATTTGTAACAAAACCTATTACATGTACGACAGTGCAATCCATCATAAACGCAATGAAACGTGGAAGGTGGGAGGAGGAACTCATGACATGTTTTTAATAGACATTTCTTCCCTTCCCCCTCCAAACCGAAGGTATTCGTTATGACTTAAAATGGGGAAAGGGGAGAGGGAGGGGAGTACTTTCTGAATTCACTGGAGAAGAAGGAAGATTTGTTTTATTTTATTTTAGTAGCTCCAGGCAGCCTTTGAGTAACTGGGTATTACAGTCCTGGTGCATCTCTAATTAATAAGATCAACTGCCCCTGAATTTTCTTTTACAAACTAATTTAGATATGTCAAGGCTGCAATTATTTTGAGAAAGATCTGACTCTTTGCTTATTCATCTTTCCTCCTACTCCCTGAGAAAATAAAACTGTCAGCTTAAATGCCCTTTGAAGTGTGTTTTAGGTACTCGATTGAAAATTAAATACTGCCCTGCTGCTGCTAAAGTGGTCAAGGTTCCCATTCTTTCTTTTTTTTCCCCACCCCCACCCTGCATTTTGGAAAGGATAATGAACCCTAAGATCTGGCTTATTTCCAAACACAACCTTGTATTGCCCCCTTCCAAGCATGTTTTGTTTCCAGCTCACACAAGCTCTGCAGTCCTTCAACTCAAACAAGAGGGGAACGGGAGA